>QVRM01006548.1:0-62683 GCA_003439945.1 Dermanyssus gallinae | reverse complement strand
ATTCCAGCGGTCCTACCTGACGATGAAACGGCTTTAGCGCGGAATGCGGTGGCCGTTGTGCGATGCTGTGCAGGTTAAATTCGCACAGTACCGTGTAGAGGATGGGGTGCCTCGTCGCATATAACCAAGGGTTATAGCTTATACATATATGAACACCTTTTGGAGTGTGCGTTTCGCTCAATTTAGTGTGTACTTTTAATGTCAGAAAGGTGGTTTTTGTTCACTTCAGGCATACTCGTCACAAAGGCGCTCGTTAACTTGGTAGCTTCACAGCAAGCTATAAGACTCGCATGTCCTAACAAGGCTACAGTGAGTGCTAAACACTTCTATCGAATGTTTGCCCCCACTCCTCTTGCTAGAGATCCCACAGCCACTTGATCAATTGAACTGCCACCTGTTAGTTGAACAACCCATCGACTATCAAATTTTTTTTTTGTGAGATTAAAACTAATTGACACTATGAGAGCAAACGTTGTGAACAATGAAGCAACGTTTTCACTCACAATCAGTCGCAAATTGTTGTAATGTCGTGCCAGCCAATTTACCTGACGTCTTTACAAAAGCACCGTTACGTCAAATCTTACTCTGTATTGACTTCGTAGTAGATTTGACTGCAACTTAGCTTTCAACATCTTAAAGGGGGTACCGGTACACTATTTTAGCTAATTCGGATGAGTATTATGCTGACTGGATCGGAGACTGGATCCAAGAAGGTCTCGGAGGGTGACGTTGGTGGCGCTGTCCCTAGTGAGAAGAGGCAGAACAATAAGTGTGGGTGTTGGATAGAGGTGAGGGTTGAGGCGGAATGAAAAATACGTGGTGACATCGTGTTTAACGCCCTCCGCTAGTTGACGTCCTTCGTCGCCTTCCGTCCTCGCGTAGCAGTAATACGCGACGTCTGTATTGTGTGGGACATATACAAATGTCCGCGCAAAATCAAAAGCATTTCTTCGTTGTGTATTATTAATAAATATCTGGAACAATACGCATCTTAATCCAGCACTTGAGAGCCTATGTATTGGTGGCACATTAGTTAAACTGGTGGGTTGACTTTTTGGTCCGATGTGTGCTTCATGCTTAACCTGTGCGGCGGAAATTTCGTTAAATAGATCGACATAGAACCAACGCACCATTTCTTTTCTGCAGTGTAGTAGTAAGATGGGAATCAATACACCTGTAAAAAAAGAAGGCAACATTTTATATTCAGATCAGAGCGTTTGGAGGTCCAAAGCACATCCAAAACACTGCCTCTAAAAAAACAGTAAACGGATATCTAGTAGGCAACACATTTATTGAAACAAAAAAGCCTAACATTTTCAAACAAAAGACACAAACGACAGTACCATTTACATGATTGTGGCAAATATTAGGTTTTGTAAGGACAAATATTTACCCTTATTTTACAATACTGAATAAAACGTTAAAGTCTAAAAAAGGTTAGAACCTTGACGTACGCATCTGTGTATGCAATGTAACAAGTTCTACTTTTGTCACATCCTCTGCGTTGCAACCGGTTTAGCGAAGTGGTGAAAATTGACTCCCAATAACTGATTGGATGTAATCATGGAAGCAAAAATATCGTCTAAGGCTATATTATCGGTCGGACACGCCTTGTATGAATATCCGTTTATTAAATACCGCGCCCTCATTCCACGATTTATTTTCAGACTCGGCTTCTTCTAGATATTACTACACTATATACCCTCAATGAATATACCGTCTCACCTTTCGCCAATTGACAGAATCAGACACATGGAATTGTCTACAACTTATCTCATCTCATCCATCTATAGAGCAATAAGCTCGATGTTCTGTCATCGTCAGCCCAGAAGCGTCTTGCCAGCTTCTGATTGAGATTCGGTGTGTAATGCGTCGATACTTCCACCTAGATCGTTAGATGATTCAATGTACGATGCCACATTACGACAATAATATATCATTGACGGCGGCCTTGTCTGAACGTGAGAGACATTCGTGAAGGAAAAGAAGGTCGTCCAACACGTCCCACATACTTACTTGCATATTTAGATCAGTCCTGATCAACATATCACACACAATAGCGCGCACCAGTAAAGTGATCGACCTAGACAAGGTTTTCTTTTGTTTGGAATCGACTGAAGTAAAACTACGTATTACTGCTGAATGAGTACTAATATTAAATAGCCATAAACGAATTTCATGATTATTAGAATAAGACCACAGCGGATTTCAACATTTTTAATACTCCTGCGCAATTCAATCAATTGACAGAAACCCGCTTTACACAAACTATTTTTGGAGATTTTCACTCTCAGAAGATCTTCACGGTACTTATAAAGAAGTATAAATAAAACAAGTTCGCGATAATTTTTTTTATTAATGTGTGTATTGAGCGCTAGGTCTGCTATATAAATATTGAAGCCGAATAGGTTGTTGATATATATAGTATAATAAAAAATGTCATATTCAAATGCTAGCAACGAACAAGAACAACGACGATAATTGTAATACTTATCTAACCTTACTGGCATTGTCATAATAGAAGTCAGCTAGGTCCGTAGATTTTTCAGCATTCTATTAGATTTGTATCAGTGTACTGGTTGCCTGGTAGCTATCCTCGTGACTTCCGAGCTCGCCCTTTTTCTAGCGAAAAACTGCCGTGCAACCAAGACATCAAAAATAACCGCGGTGTACGACGAGCGTGGTCCACCGAAAAACAACTGCTCGTGGATATGAATTCCACGTAAAAAAAAACACATTTGCCCTCCATGTCACAAATCACAATCCGTATGCCCCGTGTTTCAAAAATAACAATTCTTATACCTCGTGCATACTACTTACTGTACATTCTGCAGTGTCGGAAAACAGTGTTGTCACAGCTGGAACGATATGTATAATTACACCTATCTATAAAGGGCTTACATAAGCGCGAAAGCTTCGCCACATAGAGGCCTCTGCCTTATCTGGCATTGCAGAGGCCTCTAGTTCGGACTCTTAAGCTCCTCAGTTATTTTCCGCCGCTAAGCAATCGTTTCCGCTGTAGAGCCTGTTTAACCTGGTCCTCCTCCTCGGTTGTGAAATCCAAAGCCGTTGAGATAGCCTTCACCATATGCAGTCGCGGCCCCGAGCTGGGACAAAGCATGTACTGCAGAATGACGTTCTTCAAGTACGGCTTCTCGAGCTCTTTAAGGGTTGAGCAGCTCTTTTGAAGCTCTAACGGTCCTTCCAAGAGCATCGATTTCAGCCCGATAAAGCCTTTCACGGTCGCCGAAGGATTTTTGTTGTTGATACAGCTTCATTTCAAGCTCTTTCTTATCCTTTATCTGGAAATGCAATTGCACATATATATATATATATATATATACATATAATATATATATATATCTATATACATATTAATATATATATATATCTATATAAAAGAATATATATCTATATATTTTTCTTTAGCTATATATATATATATCCATATAATCTCTATATCTCTATATATATATATCATCTATATATCGCTATATATCGATCTCTCACGAAAATATATATATACTTATCATATATATATATATATATAAAGTAAACATATACCTTACTAGCAACCGTCTTAGTGCCAGCACAGCAACAAATGTTGTCTTAGATACTCGCGATACAAATTAACTAGAAAAAGTCTTTATGTCTATAGGGCTTTCAGAGCCCTATCATGAAGCCGCCTTGTAAATGTTCCTGTGTTGATGATGGAGGAATGTGGCAAAAGTTAATTTTATATATATATATATATATATATATATATATATATATATATATATATATATCTATATATATATATATATATGTGTGTGTGTTAATATCCATGTCCTTCGCAAATGCCCTGAGAAACGGGACAGGAATGAAAATAGACATCAAGGACGCGAACAAATGAAAAAAAGCGTAAGCCCCAACCGGTTGTGGCTGCGAGACTTTAACCCTTTCTTCAGAATGCGAGGGGACACATTAAGAAGGAACAAGAGAGGAACATTGTAATGGCCTAGTAGCCCTACCCAGTCGGGACGTGAAGAGGCTTGTGGCCAGGGTTTCACCCTATCAGGGCACCTATGCATGGCTCAAGAATGGATTCTAATCCAAAAGTGCTACTCTCTTTAATTATTAACTATTCTCTAGCATGCTCTTCTCAGTCAATAAGTTAACCTGGGGCTGTGAAGGGTTAGGTTTGAGTGTGAGTGGAGGACGGCCTAGGTATTCCAAGCGACACGCAACCTACCAGTTGTTGAATCTCGGCAGTCTTCCGCGCCATCTCGTGAGTGTAGTGAAGCATTTCGATTTTTCCTGCCCCTGCAGTTCCCAGTGCAGTCGACTTTGAAAGGCTGAACAACTCCGCCAGCATCGAGTCTTCCTCTGAGGTCTTGGACGCTCCGCCTACGAGAGTGGACCCCGACGACGCTCGAAACTCTTGTTGCCGCTGCTGTTTGCTGCTCAATGCATGTAGTAACGATTACATAAGTGTTATATAAATGTTTCCTTGTTAAACAACTCCTTCTATGATATGCAAAATCTATTAAAACAAAATTATATATAATCATTACTATATCATCATCAATCATTATCATCATTCGATTTTCGTTATCTGCACTTCTAAATTTAACACAACGCTTTCTTTGCACGCAGGCAACGGGACAAACCATTAGACTCGCGATGGTACCCATAAGCCATTAACATCCTCTAAATACCTTCACGTGCTATGCAGTAAATCCGGTCATACCAAGACATCAGGCTATATATATATATATAAATAGACCGATGAGCACGAAGACGAATTGTAGAGTCTATTTCAACCATAATTAATACAAATAGCACTAGGGGTTCGAAATAGAGACATATGCGCAAAAGATCATCCATAGAAGTGGTGCCTACCCGATCCCACCCTGCCCAATTGATCGAAGTAAGATGCGGAAGTTCGTGGTCAATGCGAAAACATTTAAGAAGTGTTGAGAACTTTTAGGTCGTCGCGCTAAAAACCCCTCTGCGATATTGAGAAGTTCAAATTGGCCTGAGCGGAGTAGGAATCAGAGAGATCCCCACTGGGATTTCGCCTTGAAGCAGCCCAGAGGTTACCCTCAGCCCTAGTTAAATTTCTTCCATGAAAGATTCGCGTATTATTAGTACGAGCAGATACGTGATGAAAGATATAAGGTGTATATGGACCAAAAGCCTTATTGTTGATTAGAACTGGGACCAAATGGAAACGTTTTATCCTTCCGCAGGCAATAATAATAATGAACCAAGGCCACTCTAGAAACCGCCTGTACCGTTGCCGACGAGTTGGTAGGCCAGCCGTTGGAGTTCTAGTAAGATTTAACTTTCCTCCAGAAATATTTTCTCTACGTTAGTGAACAATTTGTGGATAATCTATTTAGGCTTATGCCTGAGCCAAAAGTGAGTGAAATTGTTGTTTCAGAAAGTGGCAGAATGAAAGTGCCAAAATGTAAGTGCATATAATTGCTCTTCAAAAGTTCCAACAAGACGTGCTCAAGTTGTGGGCCACCCCATCCACACGTCGACGCTTCCGTGAGAAGAGTGGCAAAACAAGCTCGCGCATGCATGTGCTGAACGTGGCCAAAGTTTATGGCAGATTGAACTTGCTACCACCACACACATTCGACGAACGTGTTTAATGACGTAACCAGAGCTCCTATCTCAATAAACGCAAGTTGAAGTAGTACTAAAAAAACGGTTCCAGCTCCTCGCTTCTTCCTGAGGCCATTTAGGTGAGAGGTTTTCGTGGGTATTATGCCAAGATCATCGGCATCGAGTCCCACACTATCCGCTTTAGGTGTGCGTAAAAACATGTTTTCCCTCTCATAAATTAAAAAAAAAACGCTAGTTACAACATCTTGTCGGCCGGCGTTCCTCGCCTGCTCGTTGCCGGCAACCAAACATTTTCTAAAAAGGTTCATTTTTATCTCTCGTTTTAGCCTAATTGCTCCTCTATACTTGTTGCTTTAGTTGTTTCTTGGTCCTGACTCATCTTGACTCACCTTCGAGAGTGTGGCGAGCAGATTTGCCGCTTGTTGTGGACTGCTGCTGCTGCTCTGGCTTCCAGTGTTGGAGCTTGCGTTGCCGTTATTGGTTCCGCTCGTGCTGCCGTTGCTGCTGTGGTTTGCACTGGTATCAGCCACGCCGCTACTTAGCTGAGACCCGGCAGAAACGCCTGGCTCGGCGTCAAAGTCACGTTCACGCTCCGACAAAAGTTGCATACTCCGCTCCCGTTGACGGGCCATGCTCTCTTCAGATGCGGCGAGCCGGGATCGCCAACTGGATTCGACCTGTTGCGCCGTCCGTTCGGCCCCAATTAGATTTGCCATGAAAGTTATAGTATGTGATCATGATGATGCCGATGATACCACGATAACGATTAAGCGCCAGAGGAATCAATCCAGTGATACGAGTCGCGTGCTTAGACCTAGGCTGGCTAATTGATTATATATATATATATAAATTAGAGGAGTGATTTTTCTAGCTGGCAGAACACCAACAACACCGCTTGCAACTATCACACCATACTCGTGCTATAAACGCCGTAAAAACTGGAAACTCTATGAAATACCTGTGCAAGCTCCTGGCGATGCTTCGTCTTTAAGTCGATAATAGATATCTGTAGCTCCCGAATCGTCCGGTTGAGGCCGGCAATGCTTTCATTGTACTCCTGTTTCTTAGCTAGGAGTTGAGCCGTGATTCGAGCGACCTTATCCACTTCATCTGAGTCTGTTCGCGACAGACGTCGACCAGTCTTCGAGCAGCTGGCTGAATGCAGTTCTTTATAGCTTTCAAACTCCTACCCAAATAAGAAACATAAGAAAACAGCTAGTTATAGTCTGTAGGATATAGAAATATATATATATATATATACATATACATATATATATATATATATATATATATATGGTTCAAATGAAAAAGTACAAAGCGCCGTGAAAACCAAATCTGTTGAAATTTGAATATGCCTATATATATATATATATATATATATATATATATATATATATATATATATATATATATATATATATATATATATATATATATATGCAGAGTGCTCATAAATGAATGGATCATATTTGAGGGGCTCGTAGATTTTGTTAAAATAAATATTTTTCTGGGAATAGGGGTACAATTGATCAGACGATTACTAATATTTCCGTCACCACTTCATGAAATGCGCGATTGCAAAATAATTAATTGTTTAATTGAGGAACTGAATACATTTGCGTGTCCCAAAGAAAATTAACCTAAACGGCATCAAACTTCGGCTAGTGAAAGTAAAATAGTCCTAATGGACACTTCGATGTAATGCCAAAGTAATACCGAGCCTGGGGGGGTGGGGAGGAATCCGGGTTTAGTGGGTTTGCGAGTCTCACAGTAGTCACGCAGGCTGCTAGTGGCGCATGTGCATCATGCATTCCCGAAACCTCCCAGAACAAAAAAAAAGTCCTAATGGACAACATTGCCTTGGATAATTTAGCAAAGACCGAGATTCTGTGATGTCTCATTGTTTAACGTTTACGTTCAATACCTCAAACATCTGCCAATACAATCATTTAACACACACATTCAGGAAAATGTACATTCCATGAAGATACTTTGATACCAAATCGAAGTGATTCATCGAAGTGATTCGATTCATGATATGAATACTATAGGATCAATAAATAGACAGAAACTAAGCACACCTTCGTGTTCGTGATAAAATTCTGCTCCTGAAGAATATGCAAGGCCAAATACTTCAGATTCATAACCCTACAACCACTTACAGCGCTCAAAACGGACATAATCCAATGCGCAATTCACAGATCATTTTGGTACCAAACTTATGGCAATGCGAGCTGTGGTTGCGGAGTAATTACGATTTTTCGGAGGGCATGTCCAGATTAAGTGCATGTAAAATGACTGTGGCGACGTTCACCACCGCCGACATGTCGCGCGACAGCCGCAGCGCGTCATTTTTCATGCACTTAATCTGGACATGTCCTCCAAAAAATCGTCCGAGCGCTGTGAGTGGTTGTAGGGTTATGATTCTGAAGTATTTGGCGTAAACGCTAATAAAGAACTACATTTTTGGCGAATTCTCTTCTAAGCGACCATGTCGCGTCTTCTGACCGGCCTTGCATATTCTTCAGATAATGTGCTTAGTTTCTCTCTAGGAGGACTGGTTGTCTCGCAACAGCACATTTTGTGCTCCTATGTTGGGCAAAAACACCAGTGTTACAAATTGTAGTAATTTCACTCTCACTCCAAAACAAGACTTCTCAGAGACCATGTTCCATTGGAAAAAACATTTGCTTTAACGAGCTCTACAATTCTGTATATCGCTCTTCAAATTTTTCTGTCACATTCTGTATATATATATATATATATATATATATATATATATATATAAATATATTCCCATAGAGGCATATGCTGACTGAGGCGGGGGCGTTTTCGGCTGTCATACGGTCTGTATCTAACGGATTTGGATACGAAACCTGATCTCAGTTTATCAACAACTAAATCATAACAACTGTTATAGATAACCCATCTATAACAGCCTATCTGTAGCAGTTCAGCTTCAGTTTTACTCCTCATTGGGTTGAAAATCACAGAAATAGGCTACCACCTACTGCTTAGTATATTAAATGTTGATTCAAGATTCTGTGAAAACCCGTTTACGAACCTGCTTAATATCGAGGACGTCCTGTGCGCAGCGCTTGTGGACGTCCAACGAATGTTTTGTGAGAAGGCGGTTGATTTCAAGAGCGAGATCGGTAACCGACTCCTGCGAGCGCTGATTGGCGCTCGAAAGCATTGCCAAAGAACGGCTCACACTGCTCAACAGCGAGCTGACGTCATGATTCGACTCCTCATCTGTATTTATCATATGAGTTATTTATTACTATTGACCCGTTACGCAAAAAGACGTGCATAGCAGAGAATGTAAGCTATTAAAACAAAATATGTCGGTGGAGTTTAATATAGTACAAAATCTAGTGCTGATTGCAATTTAGAAGTTTTAAAAGACTATCGAGTCATTGCAAACACGTATACGAAACTATATATATATATATATATATATATATATATATAAACTACGAGAATACCGTGGCTTCCGTCGATTTTTTCGATATGTGTCACAATCATAGGCTATCTCACTCTTCGGTATTTCATACATCCTGTGTCAGTTTCCGTGCGCACCTACAACAGCTGCATGCATTCTAAAACAGCATTTTGTAGTACTTAAGAAATACGTATTTTCTTTCACTATACTAGAGGCGTGTGTACTAGAGTTTACTAGATAAACAAACGTAATAATTATACAACGGAAACTGTATGTGGCGTACGTTACGCGATACAAGTACGCGGATAGTATATATGTGCATACACTTACCAATAGTCGAATAGATAGCGGCGACTCGACTATGTGCGACTGCCCGGGCTAATTCCTCTTTGAGGCTCTGGATCGTATCTTGCGCCTGTTGCTGACTTCGGTCATAAAGGGCTATACTGTCGCTTAACTCCTCCACCTGCTCAAGAGCAAACGCATCACAATGGAGCACAAGTAAATAACCAAATCGGATAAGGGAATTTTAAAGCAAATGGTCAACATGGATTAAGTTGACATTTAGCTGGGAGAAGTGAGTGTATTAATGATTTATTTTTAACAATTCGTAAACATGATAATAAGACGACCTAATGAGTACAAAATGACTGACAATATAGAGTTATAACGTTAACAAATTGTTTAACAAACAAACGAGTTTATATATATATATATATATATATATATATATATCAAAGCAGACACAGAATTTCCGATAATCTTAAGGCTGCATGCGATTTTCAACAGCTGTGAAATAGGGATGTAGGCAAGTTTAGTTTACACCACGGCAACATCATGTGTAACCCACATGATGTTGTAATGCCATATCGATCGAATTAAATGTAGTAGAGAATATTGTGCCTAACTAAATTCAAAGCTTTTAGGAGTTATCGACCGATATCACTAGAAACCCTTATACTATATATATATATATACTAATATTAAGTGTTTGTTTAAACCAACAATTACTTAACCGCGACCGAACACCCTTGTATATTTAAAATAATAGTTGTGAAAAATAATAGTTGTGTATAAAAAATAATAGTTGTGTACGCTGTCGTATTGTTATACAAGAATGACTCTGAAGGAATACAAACCAAACGCGGCCTGCCGATGTTGACTATAACCCAACGAAGTCGAGCAATCCCTATCACAAAGATCGCGGTATTGGGTCTAGACAAAAAATGCTAAGTAGATAATAACTAAAAAATTATACCATCCGGGTCACGGTAAGACTAAGTTATCAATGCTAGTCGTTGTGACAGTGAAGAAGGCATCGATCTCTCTACCTGAGTTTCAAGCTGCGCAATCCTTTCCTCAGTGACGGCCCGCAGATGGTTAAGCTTCTCGTCGGCGAGGTTCGCCCGGGCAGAATCCTTCACTGCCCGCGCTTCGAGTTCACGCAGCACCTCTGAAGGTCAAGCATAGCCAGCCGCAATACACGAAAAACCAGTTAGCTACCCGCGAAGGACGGAATGTCATCCAATGTAAATAAATAATGATTTTTTTTTCACCCAGATTGGGAATATGCAAGAAGATTTATAATGTTAATATTAACCATCACTATTTGTGGTCCTGCCGTTCCACTGAGACATATATATATATAGAGTCGAATTTCCAACCAGTATTAGAATTATTCGTAACGAGACTGGCATTATGACGAGCAACCAACAGCAGCGACAAAAACGACAAAAACTATGTCTAAAAATAATACCTAGTTGTGTACGTTAGAGTACCGTTATACAAAAAGAACTCTGAAGGAATGCAAACCAAACGCGGCCTGCCGGTGGGTGGCACTATGATATAAAATATTATATATACATAAATATATACACACATATATATAACATTTTTAGGCATCATATCTTACTGGTAAATATAATTTGTTAGCTTACTAACTATGTGTGTAGATAAATAATTAGTGCAATCCTCCTAGTTTAACTGCCACTTAATCCTTCCGCTACTACAAATACATGCGGCGGATAACTCAATAAGCTCAGAAAGGTGCTTAAATTTCTTCTTTTAATTGTTGACCATTTTCTGATCTAAAATGCAACCCAAATGTTTAACAAGTAATCGTCTAGTGAGCGAAAAACCGCAGAGATTGCAATTTCGGCAATTCTATTCAAGTGATTTGTCTAGTGTGTGGCTGAGTATTGTTGTGAAGCATCGCCATGTCTGTATTCACTGCTGTGTGCTGCTTAATGACAAGCTGGTTTCCTTTCTTAAGATTCCTCTTATTATCACACATAATTTATCACACGTGAATAATTAAATAATTTAGCTCTTATTAATTAATTAAATAATTTCCAACCAACCACGATCGGGGTCATCCCGGAGCATGTGTGATAGATCACTCATTCACCTAATACTGCATCATAGATAAGTACTTTAGATATGATAATAATAATAATAATAATAATAATAATAAAAATAATAATAATAATAATAATAATAATAATAATAATAATAATAATAATAATAATAATAATAATAATAATAATAATAATAATAATAATAATAATAATAATAATAATAATAATAATAATAATAATAATAATAATAATGTTTGCTACAGAAGGTCGGGAAACGCCTGATTCTAGCCAGCGGAGACAAACGAGCGGGTGATTTTCTCAGACAGCGCCTGTCGCTGGATGTCCAACGGGGCAATGCGGCCTCGGTTCGAGGCACTCTCCAGAAATGGCTGGCCCCTACACTGGACCCCCCGTAACGGTGCACACGTTCGCAGGGACTCAAATGTCATGTTCCCACCCTGAATGATAGATTACATTGAATGATAATAATAATAACAATTTTTGTGCCTATTGCCATGGAAACACTAGGACCAATCAGCAAGGGAACCGAAGCATTTCTCAAAGATTTGAGTAAGCGAATTCAGGAGGTCACGAACGACCGAAGAGAGGGTCAATTCTTGAGGCAAGCGTTGTCCTTGGCCGTTTGCAGAGGAAAGCGGCATCTATTTTAGGTGCCATGGAGTGAACTAATTATTTAAAAAATGCAATAATACGTTCAGACCTCTCAACTGTAACATCGTTTACCATGTAATAAATAATAATAATAATAATAACAACAACAACAACAACAACAACAACAACAACAACAACAACAACAACAACAACAACACAACAACAACAACAACAACAACAACAACAACAACAACAACAACTTATATGCATCATAATAATATCATGTAGGTTGCATTCCTCATAGCATACCATCTTCTCTCGGAGTGCTTCCTTTCGAGCCAGAATCTCTGTCGACGTCACTTTCCCGACGCTCCTCCTCGACCTCCTTGAGCAGCCCGATCTGAGCCTCTAGGGCGTGACACTTCATCTCCCACTTGCTCAACGCATCCTTATGAATAATATCCCTACAAAACAATGTGCAATAATTGTTTTAGGTATTTATTCATAAGGTACATTGTTGTTGCAAAATCATTCTATATATATATATATACAAAAATAATTGTTGAGTCTTCCAAAAAGTTATGTCCCTATCTTGCAAATATGGAGCTACCCCCCCTACAACCTTCAAATGTATTACGAATTCCAACAGATAGTCTTTCATAAAAAAGGCGCGCTGAGGTGGGGGAACGAGGATTTGCAAAGTCCATGTGCGGTGCAAGTACTTACTTCGCTTGGCGTTCTTCGGTGAGCTTACTCTGAAGTTCTTTCATCATGGCAAGGTTGTCGGCCGCCTCACGCTGTCGGTGCTGCTTCTCCTCAGACAATTTTGACTGCGTCTGTTTACCAAGAAGCATTAGTAAATATATATATATATATATATATATATATATATAAAGAGAGAGAGAGAAGCAGATCTGCGCATCAAATGTGTATAAAAATCCAAACTTGCCTGTTGCAAAACTTGTTGCTTTTCGTCTAGCTCTCTTTTGAGACTTTCCACCAACCTCGTCATTTCCAGCTTCTCCTGTAAGCGAAGAATTGCTCCTGTTAATTTTTGGAATAAAACATTCAATCCAGCATAATGAGCAGGGAAACGTAAACGACGAATGAACAAATGGTAAGATAATGTCATGCCATAAGTATGTATACATACAAAAGCAAACTACTTTCTTTGAGACGTGACGGAATATGAACCTTAATAATAAATATCCTCTTAAACAGAATGCTTTAGTTAGCTACAAAATGACGCGCACAACATCGCGCTACTACTCATTTGTGACTCCGATGGCTCAAAATAAATACAGGTTAGTATATATATATATATATATATGTGTAAATGCGTTTACATGTACATATTACACATTCCGCATTAAACCTGTTAGTGGACATGTGGATGTGCGCAAAGGAAATCAACCTGCAAGAGTCTCTTCTTGTCGGCGTGGTAGGCTTGTTCGGAGTGGGTCTTCTCCATGCGAAGAGTGGCGAGAGCGTTCGTTAAGGTTGATATCTTCTGCAAAGCATCCGCTGTCCCGGCTGCCAACAGCTGCTGCTGTTCTCCGCCAGAAGAAGGATTGCCCGAATCTGAAACGTTGCGAAGCTTTGCTTGAATATATATATATATATATATATATATTCAAGGGAGAGAGAGAGAGAGACCGAATTTAATTCGATGGGCAACTTTCATGGAATATAAAGGCCTAAACTTAACCAGAAACTCATCTAGGAAGCATACTGTTCATTATGTTAGTGGGCGTAAGGCAATTGATGGAAAGAGTAGGTACACCTCCAAATACCATTTTGAACGAAAAATATTCTTTCTCTCACACATATATATATATATATATATATATATATATATATATATATATATATATATATATATATATATACATATGAGAGCGGGTTAAAGTGTTCTGATACATATTTATAATAATAAAATATCTAGTTTTCTGAAGTGTTTTTGTTCCCCTGCAATGCACTTGCAATGCCACCTTTTTGCCATTCTTCCATATATTAATTAGAAAAGTCTTCAGAAACGGAAACTAAAATATTTTCTGTAAACCTCAAAAAGTTCAACCACATAATGATATGTGATTTCACTGCCAGAGAATCTGCTAGCTCTTGGCCAGATCTGTAGCCCCAACAAGACCAACAAAGCGCCGCCTAGCTCATGTTGAACACTAGTTTATGTCGAATCTTGCGCCGCCTAAGTAGAGTTGAACTTAGTCTCTCTTCTATCCCTCCCTCTATATACCATCCGTGCGCGTATATCAGCTAGATCAGCTAGGTACTCCCTGCCCAGCTGGGAGACCGCAGCAAAAGTTCCTCGACGGAGAAACGAATGTCCGCCGACAATGAAATGGGGACAACCACGAACCATTTGAACAATCCCCGGACTGCTGCGACGGCAGTTGACTTGCGTCATCGCCGCCGGAGGTCGCAGAGGTGTCGTCGACCGGAGCTGCGCCATCCAGACCTTTTTGGCCCCTCGAGGAGGCGCTATCCGCTGAGCTCGCAGTTTTGTCGGAACTGGTGCCGCCGCTGGCAAATGAGCCTGACCCTGCGCCCGTATCAGATGCATCCTTATTTGTGGCTAACACCCGGATCGTTTCATCAAGCGTGTTTCGCTCGGACTCGAGCCGCTTGTAGGCCTTGACGAGGTCTGCAATTGACAGTCGGTTGTCATGATGCTTAGGGCACTTACAGCAAACGACTACGAAAGCATCTATTTTTATCGCCTTTGTAAAAACAGTACGTCATAATACTGATATATATATATATATATATATATATATATATATATATATATATAAGTAATGTACCGCGTGGACAGGAAGACGTATGCAGTACAGATAATGGCTTCTACATAAGTAAAAGAAACATATATATATATATATATATATATATATATACAAAAGATAAATAAGCAAACACAAAGCCTCTAGAGCCATATATACATAGGAATATTATATGTGATTTAAAAGCGAGCTAAAATCACACACATATATATATATATATATATATATATATATAGATATATATATATATATATATATATATATATATATATATATACTATATATATATATATATATCTATATATATATATATATATATATATATATATATATATATATATAGTAAATGCCTCGAATAAAATGCGTATTTATATATATATATATATATATATATATATATATATACGGCAAAATTAGCAAATCCAGTAGTAAATAAATCAAACCAAATCTTACCGCTAAGTTTCGTTTCATAGCGTCTAATCTTGGTCGCTTGCTCGTCGACCTTCGCTTGGAGCTCCTTCACCTTTTGCCGATCTGCCGACAAGAAGTTCATGTCAGCTGATCGGTTCAAAACACCACCACCAACACCACCACCACCACGATTAGCTTTAGCAGCTGCAGCAGCAGCCAAAGCACCGCGACGGAGCCAATCAAGCCAATCAAACGACAGCGACGTTACGTCAACTCAGAAGCACCATAACACACGCAGCGCACATATGGAACACAACGACATCTCAAGCGGGCCCTGCCTCTCTCTCTTACGCTGCAATACACGTATATCTATCTATCTGTGTATAGTGAGTGTCCCACGCATGGATGTATCATGTATGAATCTCTGCCCGCCTGCCCACCTGTCTGTCTGCCACCTGTATGAAGTAATTGTCAATGTTCACAGCTCAGCGTTAGCATAGAATTCGACGATTTTACTCGACAACAATACGCGCTCTCTCTCTCTCTATCTCTCACTCCGTCCGTTCCTCTCGTTATTTTTCGCTCTCTATTCTGCTGTCTTTCTTCTATATTGCTCGAACACTTCATTCAACTTGACGCAGCCGTGCATAGTAGTAGTAGGATTTAGAAAATAGAACGTAGAGCGCAACTCCGTGATTGTCTGCTGCTGCTGCAATTGTTATTGTTGTTGTTGCTGTTGCTGTCACCTGCAGCTGATCGGTAAATCGGTTGTTTCAGTGTGTTGCATTCGATTTCAAATGCCAGTTATTTCCTATTCTGGCCGCAACAATACATCTACTTTA
This sequence comes from Dermanyssus gallinae, assembly GCA_003439945.1. Lineage (NCBI taxonomy): Eukaryota > Metazoa > Arthropoda > Arachnida > Mesostigmata > Dermanyssidae > Dermanyssus > Dermanyssus gallinae. The sequence continues at coordinate 46,599 of QVRM01006548.1, read as the reverse complement.
TTGATTCGTTGTTGTTGCTGTTGTTGTTCTTGATGGCTGGTCCTAACGTCGTCGATAGCGATGATGTCAACTTTACCCGCGACATGTCCAACAGGAACAACAACAACAACAATCAACACAATGAAGCACAGAAATCCGTTCGAAATCAGAACACATCTGGCGTCCACAGCTTCGGCTCACCAATGGCATGACCTGATCTTAATGTCGATCATCAATCTCGATACTTATTCAGTTGTCGACAGTCTAACGCTACATACAAGGTAGCGCTCGCTGGTTAAGCTCTCCCAGAGGCTGGATATCGGACCTCGGGCACCTGCTTGCTGTGTCGTTTCTTCGTGTTACAGATACAGTGCGTGCCTACGTCTAGAAGCACCTATTGAAGCTTATGAGAGATTAGCTTTTACTTCTTCAACTTCTGGTTAGCCTTTTGTTGCTATTGTTGCTGCAGAAGTTGTTGTTGTTGTTGCTGCAGAAGTTGTTGTTGGTATTGTTGCTGCTTATTGTTGTTGTTGTTGTTGTTGTTGTTGCGGCTGCTGTAACTGTTGTAGTTTCGGCTGCCTCGTCGCTGTGCTGACAGTTCTTATTTGCTGTGGTTAACTTAGCTGCAGTTGCCGATGTTACACCGTCTGTTCTTTTTTCCCGCCTCTATCGAATGTAGAGTTGTTGTTGTGGTTGTTGCTATTGCTGTTTTGTTTGTTTATCATCGCAGGCGGCACTTGGTACAACTGGCGGTCAATTGATGTCAAATACCATCAGAACAACTAGCGAACAAGATGAGATCCGAGCCTGCTGCTGCCGCCGCTCGCGCTCAAGTAACAGCTGTTGCGTGGCTTGATCAGAGCGAGACTGCTGCTGTCGATTCGGTAGGTCCCGCTCAGCTGGTAGGCTCAGGCTGGGTGGGATACTTGCGGCTGGAAACAGCTCGCGACTCCCAGCCGAAACGAGCCGGGCATAAACGTAACGGCATGAAATGGCGGCAACCGACCCCGTTTTGCCGGGTCCAACAGCAGCAGCAGCAGCGATGAACAATATACGCTATGCGCTCAAACATGTGTTTGGCGAATCCAAAACATTTATAGTTATTTTCACAGTCATACTCGTGTCTCTCTCGGACAGTACAGTACTTCGCTGCAGCATCAGAGAAATGTGTACACCGCTACACCCACCCACAAACTAGGTCGTCAATTTAGGTTGGTTGACCTGATCACTTTGAATCAACGAATTCTACCGGACTAGTGGGCTGCTGTAGTTCGGAAAAACTCCTAGCGAGAAATACGTGGCTAGTTTACGTAACAAAACGTCTTGATATTCGTAGGCAGCGTACGGCAACGTAATCCGTTGTGTTCAATGTGGAACTACTGTTCGGTACACTGTTACGGAGTAATTATGACTGTAATATAAATATTCACTCTGCCTTCATTCAAAACTCAACGCACTACAATCTCTTCCACACTCCACGAATTTAGCCAACGCCTTGTAGCTGCGTCAAAGGAGGCATACCAGCGGCGTATGCTGAGTGTTGTATAAATGATAGAGTCTAAATAAGACGCGCAAATTTAGTTTAATAAAATGCTTAAATAATATTTTGGCTTTTTAAGGCCTTGAGACACCACTAGAGTCTTGAGAAAGCTGTCATTGCTGCCAGAAGAAGCTGTTTCCTACATACATGAATGTATGCCTACACATCGATATGAACAGTAGTCATAAGAATGCACGTACCATCCGGGACGTTGGACGATGTAGCTTCCTGCCTCTTCTTACTTAAGCAGTATTCTCCATTCTGGAATTTCTTCGAGTGCACCGTATACACCTTTCCTTTGGGCAGTTCGCCAAAATGTGTGTCGGATTTCCATCCGTCACAAATCCTCCGCGAATCGCGAGGCTTTCTCAAACAAAACAACGTCGCCACCATAGCGCATGATCTGAAGGGTGGATGCAGTTTTACATTATGTACCTTTGAGTATTATAATATGCCCATATAAAAAGTCTGCAGTATGTCTATTCATAGTCGAAATATTTGGAATGACTTATATGCGTTTTTTATGCCCCATACATCGCTTGCAAAAAAGAGCCTTGCGCGTAATATGGGGATATCCACCATGGGAGTCCCTTCGTTATAAATACGTAGAGATGTCGATTCTGCCTTACCCTCTGCAAATAGAGATGTCTGTCGTAATAGAGATCAAAGGAATTTTAATGGGACTTCATCCCAACCTGCTCAATCTTTCCCATTCGACATCAACCATGAACACAAGGGGATCACACACACAACTTCTGATCTTGTCTACAGCTTCATGTAACCAATCTCGTTTCTCAATATCAAATCTCGGTGCCACATATTGGAACAAGCTCCCCGCAGATGTGCGCGCAACCTCTTCTTTGACAATATTCAAACAAAGTGCGAAGCAATACTATTTAGGTACCTTACTAACATAAGCCGAACATGATAATAATTATAATGACAGTAAATAAAATTATAAAAAGACATGCAATATAAACACTCCATACTAGCCTTTGGTGGCTTTGAGGAGCTGTGAACCTCTGTACAAATGTAAACCACTTATGAGAATAATAAAACCTATCTATCTATTTATCTATTACAGTTACAGGTTAGTGCGCGTTTTGAAGTCTAGCTATAAGACATGCATGTCTTTCGTTTGGTGCAAGTCCTATATAGCTCCTAGTGCAAGTTGAGTCTTAATAAAATCTAGGGCATTGGTGTCTTAAGACGTGTGCATGAAAAATATGTGTAAATATTATATGCAGGCTGAAGCATGTTAGCCTACGGCGATAACAAACATTTCCTTGTTGTTATCGCCGCAGGCAATAAGAGTACAAAAAAGGTAGATTTATTTCTTCATTAAAATTTAATTGGAACGAGTTCAACCCGTTTCCTTTCAATGACTTCTTGCCAGCAACCAATCAGGTTTTAAATCCGTCCTTATACAAGTCTCTGTTGTTGAAGTTAAAGAAGTGTCACACTTCTCGTGAATATTCTTGTAAGACGTGTTCTTTTGAACGACCGGAATAAATATAGCTTGAAAATCCCTATTTCCTGTTTATTGATTTCTACAGAAAATAAGGTTTGTTTCGCAGGTAATCAAACGATTCTAAAGTAAACGAAGTTTAACGTTATTGTGCAAACAGTAAAGTGCATGTGCACGAATGGTCTGCTTTGGTAAAGATGCAGTGAATTTGTCTTTAAGAAATTTAGACGTGACGGCAAGCTTATTAAATGCTCTGACAGCAGCCAGCCTCGTAGTTTTGGTAGTTTTTTTCCGAAAGGTCTGTAACGCTATACTCAATGTTTATTTTTTGCAGTAGGTTCTTTTGGCTCTTTCATGGGAAAGCAAGAATTTAGGCGCCAAAACTAGTTATGCGACGTCTGTTAACGTACGTTTTTTACCGATCGTGTCCGTGGGTTCCCTAAAGAGCATACCCTGAGTGTATTAAAACTCCGAAAAGAGTTCCACACTTTTAAAACCTGATGGTTAATATTGCTCTCTGAACAGTTTACTCAGTCTATGATCTTCTATACGGAATTGACCAACTTCGTAGCGGGGTTGATAAAATTCTGTCTAGGCGAGACCATTCCGGACTAATTAGACATAAAGCATAATTACAGCACGAAAGCGATAAGCAAACTAATGGCATTTTAAAATGCGGCTGCCGCGTGAACGCTAGGTATGTCCTACAACAATGCTAGCGAATTAATCGAAAGCTAGATGGGTTAGGGAGGTTCAGGGTAAAATAAGTTACTTTAGTTACGCGGGACGCAGAAAAAGAACTAGTCGACTACGATCGTCTATAAGCCTATTCTTATTCCATACTGACGTCACGAGGAGCAGCGAGGGGTATACGAGTATGTATTTGACAGCGGGACTATGTGCTGAGGAGGTCTGCTACAAATCATAAACCGCAGACTCCATTCTGAAGATACGCTCAGTCAATCACGCAATGCTTAGTGTGCGAATGCACGTGAAAAAAGAGCGACTGTAAGTGAAACGTACGTATACATTTATATAATTTTCACATAAACGTACAGTTTCGCCATCGACTTAATAATAATGACAATAATAATAAAGAGCGCGGAACCTCTTGGCTGTTTACTTGATATCACACAAGCACGAAGCTCAATTAATTTCTACTATGTCGCAATAGTTAGCAACACAGTGTTTTTTTTTACAAAGGAGGGGGGAATGCTTTAAGGCACGTTGTGTAGGACTACACGCCGGCTGGTAGCTCGATGACTACCAAAGCCTTTATATCTGTTAAGATCCTCATACATCCTGTCATCCTCCATAACCGAGCCCTACAGGCAAAACTAATATTGCTCACAGTTAAAGGGGGTCTTTAATACTATCACAACCTATCGTGTAACAGTCAGCATCGGTTCTTGTTTAAAACTCTGTAGATTTTTTTTAGATTTAAATTTCCTTGCAAGCTTCAGGCCCTCGCAAAGCCCATATGTGGGTGCCGTCCGTTAGATTGACTGCCGCCAGCAATACAGTGTTAACTAAGCCTTAACCTGTGAAAGTGAATGCTCAGTTATCATAAAAACAAAACTCTTTCTCTAGCATCCTTTAGAGTTTCATCTAAATCAGCCCAGTATTGCTGTTTCGGCATATTCAGTAGCCACAAGCGACCAAATATATATATATATATATATATATATATAACCCGGTATGTGTAGCATAGATATAGCAGGTACAGGTCTTAAAACCATACGTAAAAAGTGCACTTTAAATTTTTATATTTTTTGTGAGGAGGACTTTATATATATATATATATATATTTATGTACTAAAGTATATACCAAACCATCGTACTTATGTAAGCGCATATCATTTCGACTCGTAACTTCGACTTTCAGCCGTTGCGTCGACAAGTGTGCACTCTACGAGGGAACATACTGTATGGCATTAGCTTAGATCCAAACGAAAAACTATATTATAAGAAGTATCGACACCGACAACTCAAAACTCGAAGTAAACACGAAAAAAATCAGAGTTCATAAAGCTCGTCGTCGACTATAGTCGCGGCGGTGCTAACCATGTAAAGAACTGTCTGTATCAACTGAACAGCTGGCCGGAGCCGGAATCTATCCCTGTTAGCACCTAGACGAAGCTCATTCATGTGCGGTCATTATTAGCAAGCGTTGTCATGTCACGAGAATCGTCAGCTCGACTCAATAGGTGGTACTCCTGTCGTTGTTGTTGTTGTTTAGTGGAGAGACATCTCTCCGTGACAACAACAACCAAGACAAGCCGAAAACAATAATCCGTTGTCACCGCTTTCCTGACATCACTAGCTGTTTAACACTGTTGAACGGCGACCATCTCCGCGAAGGCTGTCGGAAGTTACGCGCGCTCACAAGACCACCAAATTAAACCACTGCTTCGAAGGTGCGTACGATCGTATTTCGGCCAGTTTGTTTACCTGCTCTTTAGCTACAGTTCGATTCGATAGGCTATTTACTCGCTATATTAAAAAGATTGTACAATCTAATGATCGGAGTCAGTGGTGCATAAGAGAGAGAACGAAAGAGTGCGCCTAAACGCTAAATATAAAACGCGTTGAATTTCTACCCCCACTGCTATAACGTATTGAGCTCTGTGTATTTAACAATCACAATTGTTTAAACGTGAGTTGTACACACATATATATTTATATATATATATATATATATATATATATATATATATATATATATATATATTACATGCATGGATAGAAAACAAGTATATGTATGAGCATATGTGTAGCTTACCGGCGAGTACATCGTGGTCACTAGCGGCAACGAAATAGAAATTGTAGCCTTATAATAAAACATTGTGGTTAGGTAGTTGAAGATTCCTCCTTGCCACTTTTATTTCTCTCTCTTTCTTTATATATATATATATATATATATATATATATATATAATAAACAAAGGCGGCAAGGAGGAAACTTATATATATATATATATATATATACAGCTAGCAAACCGATGAGTATCCATGTTGTATCTAGAAAGGAAAGTGTGTTGTCAACGAAAGGGGCCCTGCGGCAGTAACCTATTGTCATTGAATTGTGCTAGGTTCAGTCTGTCGGCCTGATATTTCAAGCGCCTGTACACTCGCCAACAGATAGATCCAGCGGGTCTCTATTCCAAAATAATAATAACATTTGTGAGTATGTGCCATATGTGTGACTTACCGGCGAGCACATCGTGGTCGCTAGCGGGTATGAAATAGAAACCGTAGCCTCACAATGGCACATTGTGTTTAGGTAGTTGAAGATTCCTCCTTGCCACCTTTGTTTCTTTCTTTCTCTCTCTTTCTACATATATATATATATATATATATATATATAACACTAGCAAACCGACGAGTATCCATGTGGTTTGTAGAAAGGAAAGTGTGGCGTCACGGGAAGGGGCCCTGCGGCAGTGGCCTATTGTCACTGAACAGTGCTCGTTTCCGTCTGTCGGTGTGGTCTGTCAAGCGCCTGTACTCCAGCCAACAGATAGATCTAGTGGGCCTTTATTCAAAAATCGTTTTTTTTCCTTTCTTTTTGGGCTGACCCTCAGCCAAGATATAACGTCCACGGGACTGTTTTACATATAAATCATTTATGCAATGTAATCAATCATTCACAGTCGGAACACATCTTGCACATTTAGTGACAGGCGCTGTCTAGAATCAGCCACTTCCTGACCTTCTGTAGCAAACTGCGAGTGGACGGACCTGGCATATATATATATATATATATATATATATATATATATAATGATCCGATAGGACACTCGCCATTTCTCCCGATGACCCATAGCACTGGGCCATCAGAGAGTGAAGTTTTAGCTGGGTCGAGTTCCAGACAGCTCGAGACGGAAATTCATTTTTCCTACTCGTAGCTGTAGTGCGTAACTGGATTTAACCCTCTTCCACAAAAAAATATATATATGTGTGTATGCGCGCACGCAATTGTGTCCTACTTTTTGGCCTCTCTGTGACCACTCCTAACTTCTGTGAGCTGTATAATATATATATATATATATATATATATATATATATATATATATATATATATATTTTTTTTTTTTTTTTTGTGGAGGAAAGTTAAATGCAGTTACGCACTATCGCTGCGAGTAGAAAATGTCGGTTTCCATCTTGAGCCGTGTGGAACTTGACCCCAGAGGATGGGTTACGCCTCTAAGGCCCAAACCCACTAAACGACTGGCAAGTGCCCTATCGGATAAATTGGTCGCTCACGGATTCCCGCACCTAATGTTTTCGGGCTGACCCTTAACCAACATTTAACGTCGACGGGACTGCTTTCGCATTGCACCGAAAGATGGACCCCATAAAAACAATGCGCAACAGTGGGGCTCGAACCCGTGCACCTATGTGTCTCCTCTGGTCGCGAGGCCCACACGAATTTGCCACGTCACCGGGCTCGACTCGACTACAAACTCCCCCACCTGTCAGGCGCACGTTGTCCCAGCCTTTACCATGTACGTTTGGAAGTATCCGGCGTGACTCCAAGGTAGCAAGCTCCTGTCACGAACTTTATTGTTTTCCCTGCAGCCTGTATGTGCAACGGTCTCTCTTCTTGCTAGTTAGGAGGATGATCTCCTTTTTTCTGGGGTCAGTGCCAGCCCCGCGGCCTTCATCTGTTGTCGGCAATTCTGCTGCTGAGTGCAAAGCTTTGTTTGTGTGTTACTCAAGCTCGTCCACCGTTTTAGCCTGTGCCACGACCACTAAGTCGTCAGCGTAAGCTATCATGTCTATTTCCATGGGTAGACCGGTTTGCCGCAGCACGTCGTCATACGCCAGGTTCTATAGCAGTGGGCTCAGAATTGAGCCCCGTAGCACCTCGGCTGTCATCGGGAAGGCCATCTTGCCGTTAGAGACGGGCCTTTCTTTAAGGTACCCAGAATACTAAATATGGCGAAACATTTTTACGAACAAGCGTGTCGAAGGTGTCCATGGAAGGCTGTTAAAGGCGTTCCCCATATCCAAGAGGGTAACCATGACTTGCTGTCTTGTACAAATGGTGAACCTACGCACTTGTTCAGCTCTACTACGAACCCTGTGGATTGCCCTTAGGACCGACTTGTGTTAACGGAAGCCAAATTGTGCCGGTAGGAGTCCGCACTTCTTCGCAAGCAGCCTGAGCCTTTCTTTGACGATGGCATCATATTCCTTGACTAAGGCGCTCAGGAGGCCGGTATCCTCCATTCGATTTGGGGATAAGGACTACTTCTGCTTCTTATTTTTATTTTTTGGTTATTTAGTTGCACATATATTATTGACGCCTTGATTCGGCTACGGCAAAAAGGGGAGTCCCTTGCCCGAAGGCAATAAACCAATTCTTGATGCAACGTTTTCGCGTTGGATTTCAGCCGATATTCTTTGTATATCTGCGCGCTCATGCGGTTGTACCCTACTATTTGGGCTCTATTTGATCGCTCCTAACTTCTGCGAGCTATTTACGTGATACAAAAATTGGAACGGCTATATCCTACCTATCTTTTCTATTTCGATACAACACACGTTGTCCGCTATTCTTGTTTTGTATTTTTACGGGTTGATTGACTGTAAGTCCAGTGTCGCATGCGGAGTCTGACACCCAATTATTAGCCCTTTCTGCTGACTTGTTATTTAAGCCTTGTCCGTTTGTCTTCATCGCCGTCTTTCCCGGACCATATTGTGGGCCGTACCGGCTTCTATAACAATAGACCTGGATTATGCTTATTTGCTTTCCATTAAAAAAATGTGGAGGGGTCCCTATGAGTCAGTCCCTTTGCCACATCTCTGGGTCCCTGTGTCTTGCACTCGGAGGGTTGTTTAGTGATTGGTGCTTTAAATTACTGTTGTAACATAGCCTTTTCACACTTCAGGTTGTTCGTCGTAGACTTTGTATGGTGTGTGTTAGCCTGCCTTTCTTGTACCATTTCCTTTTCTTTTTTCTTTTGTTTTGTCTTTGGGTTCTTGTCTTTTGTCTGCAGGAGGTTTATGTATAGGGGGCATGCGGTCTCCTGGACTGTGTGCCCTTTCTCCCCGCAGGGGGTAGCAATTAAGAGTTTATTTTTCATAGTCAATGGGTAGAGGCCCTCCTTGCTTCATCTGTAGCACCTTTGAGTAACGGCCTTTTTGTGTTTGCTTTCTTAGCTGTGTGTCCCACTTCCTGTCATGCGTAGCATATCGGGAGAGTAATCAAATTCTCAGTCCGGAACCTAATGTTTTCGACAGGTTGATTCTTCTTAGACAAGAGCTGACATGCCCCGTGTTTTAGTAAGGTACTGGCAGTCAGCCTGCTTCTTGTTTGGCCCAGGGGCTTCAGTTTTCATGTAAAACGTCTCGCAAACCTTAAATATTCCCCGCAGCTCTTCTTCAATCTTATTCGCCGTTAGGAGCGGGTGGATACCTTGTAGGATGACGGTCATGTTGGGGCCGGTACGTCTTGTTGTGTCTACTTCTTCACTGTTCCCTGTCGCAATACGTCTACAAATGTTACTTTACTTCCTGCTTTTCCACTACGCTTATAAAGATGTCACAACTTTTGTCTGTGTTGACTGTTTATGTTTTCAATCTGGTCTCTTCTGCGGGGATTTGGAACGCAGTTTTTATTCATGCTTTATGAGGAGGACTCCTCGGTTCTTTTTGTATGGACATAGTTTGCTTCTTTCTGATTTATATATATATATATATATATATTTTTTTTTTTACACAATTATGTTGGACTTGCAGCGCCCTCGAAGCTACATGAGCGTAGAAAAGGGAGGCGTATTTACTATAAACCATCCTTTACTGTAACGGCGTGGTCTAGGTTAATTCACAGTCTCATTCAGACTTTTTCTTTGATCGTTTGGTAACCTGTGAAAGAAGCGCCGGATCAGGCGTCTAGGGCGCGCTAGAAAGCGGCCGAAAAGAAGCGACAGCGCGAGATAGCCAAACAGTTGACTACGGACAACGAGGGTTACAGGTTACAGTAGGAGAGGGCGTAGGGCCACCAGCGCCGCAGTCGGTCGCTACTGCTGCAAACCCTCAGTCAACATTTAACGCCCACGGGACTGCTTTCGCATTGCTTCGTGAGACAGACCCCATTAATACAAATGTGCGACGGTGGGGCTCAAACCCGTGCACCTATGTGTCTCCTTCGGCCGCGAGGCGCACTCAAATGCACCACGCCACCGGGCTCAACATTTAAGGTACACTAAGTAAATCTCAACCGGTGCAGAGCTGCGTAGTACCTAGTTGAGAAGACGGGCCGTAGCATTATGCCTCCATTCAGAGCAGAACAAGAAGTGAACGAGGCAAAGAGCGCCATGAGGACCGACAAGCGCATCGATGTGGCTGCCTGGTGGGCAGGAGAGGACAACGCTAAGTGGACAGTGCGGGTTCGGGGGAGTGGCTTTGCTCTGGTGGAGTTAGACGAGGTGGGGGTTTTTCCTCATGTTATTCCTCACTTAATAGGGGGATACAGAAACTTTAGGTTTTTTAGATCAACTAGGCCGTTGCTTAGGCGGGCACAAGGGGAACTATACATTTTTATCGAGGACGACTTTAAGTCGTGCAGTACTATATGGGCCAGTCGTAACACTTTGGAAAAAGGAGAGCTCTTACTGGAATGGATAGCATAGCAGGGGCTTAAGGCTGTCAACGACGGGCATGTTCCGACGCTTTCACGGGCATGGAGGGAATCCCACCTAGGTCTCATGATGGCCAACAAAAGGGAATTCACGACGATAACCGAATGGAGGGTCGATACGGTACATAACTACAGTGGCCACCGCTACATTTGCTTCGAGGTACGGATCCCAACTGGGACGCTCCCACTTGCCTGAGGCAGACAGTGTTAAGTATGGCAGCCAGAAAGAGAACCGCTGGTTAAGGTAATCGACGCGAGGTGTCTGACAATGGGAATGAGAATGGGAACGGAAACGGTGAATGACCGACTTACCGAACAATCGACTTACCGAAACCCATATTGCCGCGTGTACAAAACACCTGGTTCGTCCCATCCGGAAGGCAGATGTGACTGACGGCGCCGGTCCGTTTACTGGTGGAGCGGTGAGATCGGGGAAACGAGGAAAGCGAGGCGAAAAAAGGCTTAATAGGGCGTGTACTAAGCAACGCAGCTGGCTGAATAGAGGGATGATCTGGGGGGAGACGTTGACAAGAAATTATGACGATGACACAAACGAACAGGAGAGCGCTTCGATTGTCACAGCGACCGGTAGCCGTTCGTGTCTGCCGGGCAGAGTCGCACAGTGTCGACCGCGGCCTTCCTGGTCCTGTCCAAGATGCTGCTGTTGGCCACTAAGCGGGCCGAAAGGTGGCCATCTAGACTTTACGACGGCTAGATCAAGAATTTTTGACCGGTGGCACGAGGAATGGGTCGCGGTGCAGCCGGGAGATCCTCAGCGTCAGTCGCGGGGAGCTGGAACAGAGGCCTCATCTCAGCCCTGAAGGCGTGATGCTACTGAGCTGTCCTATCGTACAACACAAACGCTGACCGGGCACGGCCAGTCCTAACGTAAATGGGAAGGATTCACAAGGCGAGTGTCGACACCTGCGCGTTATGCAGATCGAGTGAGCACCTAAACAGTACTGCGGTTTCTGAGAGGCCAGAGGCGCGGATGCGACCACCGTAAGAAGAAACCGATTCAGAAAGTTATGGGATACATGCTGACATCGGCGAAGGTGTGGCGGAAGTCCTTTGCCTTCTTCGAGGCTATCATGTCCTTAAAGGCGACTAAGGAAACTGTTGGGGAGAGCTTGTTTTAACGGTGATCCAGTCGTGAAGGGCCGTCCATAGACGAAAAATATTAAGTGGGATATAGGCAGCAAAGGCGAGCCAGCTTGGGGATTGGGCAGAGACCGCGTGGGGCGCTCCAGTTTATGGCTCTCAACGTTACGCGGGTTTACTGGGCTTGCGAGTCCCAGACTTGTCACCATGGCTAAGGTGGCGCACGTCTATCAGGATTCCCGTAATTCTCCAAAGTAATGCAAAGAGGTTTCAGAAAAATGACAGAAAAATGACCCGAATAAATATGAACCATGTCAGAAGATGATGCGTCACCTTAATATATATATATTTAGTCCCTTATAATATATAATACCCTTCAATGGTCGGTGGCGGGGCGGCCTCAGAAGGTTACGCTGGTAATCTAGCCGAGACAAGGAAGCTCGCAAAATATGCCTCAATAGAGTACCCACATTAGTTTCAACCGCTAGCGTTCGAGACCTTGAGCGGCCCAGGCAACCTCACTCGCAAACTCCTCCACAGAGTCGGCAATTAGCTGAACCTCGCAACCGGAGAAAAGAGATCTGCGGCTTTCTTGAGACAGCGCCTCGATCTCGACGTCCAACGCGGGAACGCGGTGTCCGTCCGCGGCGCGCTGCTGAAGTGGTCCCAACGCACTCTATACGAGATAGAGTAATATTCCCAGTGCTCACGTGCTCAGGAGACAATTGTCGCTCTGTATTCTAAATAAATTCTGATTTCTGTAGATATATATATATATATATAAGCAAAGAGAAGCTATTGTCTGTGCCCTCCGCGCCGGATCGACCTGTGTCCAGATTGCCAGTTTCTTTGGCGTCAATCTACGGATAGTTTACCGCATCGCAGCCGATTAGACGGTAACAGAAGAAACATAACTAGGTCTACAGAACGCAATAAAAAGAAATATTCATGACAGAGCGCGCATAACAAAAATTCAGCAACTGATTGACACGATCTAACTACGAAGTTCATCGATCTCGATCAGCAATCTCACGCGTGAATTTAACATGACCATAACATAGCAGGCTTGCTCATGGGAACCTCAGGTACAAACCCTATGTCATACAAGTCAGGCAAATACTCTCTAAAGCCGCGAAAGCCAATAAACCTGCTCGATGCCATTTGCTCCTTTCTTGACATAGGCACGAAGCAATAATCATCTCTGTTTCTCCTCTGGCCGCCGAACAGCCTTAATTTAAGTCAGTCTAACAACATTGTTTGAGACGTGATTGAGAGAGAGTTCAACAATTCTCGACATGCTGACGTAGACTTACTCACTGCCGCTGTTAAGCAAGCGTCCAACTATTTATAAAAATCACATTTTGAAACGTGCTTGTATGCGATTTAGAACCCGAATTGAAAAAGTGATCATCGCAAGAAGGAGCTATGCGTACATATAACATTTTTTGTCAGGAGTTCCGCTTGTCGGCTTACGCAGAAAAATATGTCTAATTTTCTATTTTTATTTAGGTGTGGGCTTAAAAAGAGGGGATAAAGTACGCGCCACCCTGTATCTGTAAGTCAAGCGCAAAGCGATTTGCAATTGGCTGTTTATGCGAAATGCCGCGAAACCTGGTGGACAATTGCATGCAGTATTTATAGACTGCAGAAGAGTGTTAAGGCATTCGATAAAGTTTCTCGATAGCTCCTGGTCTATACTTTTAATCGAGCATATACAACTAAGCATATACTTAAAGTAATAACAGGTTGTTTGATGATTATACACTGCCGGTTAGTCGACAGACAGGAGTGCTTCAGGGAAAGCGAAATGGGGAAACTCAGGGAGATTTGCACAGCTGTATTTCATGTACCACACGAAAGAGCAACACAAGCCGAAATCTGAAAGCGCCAAAAATACGATTTCCGTAACCTCTGTAGAGTTTACCATTAAAGGGTAAACTAAAAAGGGTTAAAAAGGATAAATAAAGCACTGCAATATTAAAGATTACGAAGAAAAGACCCACGCAATATTAATTGTTTCGGACATGTCGCATACGAGGTAAAGACTTACGGAGGTGGACGAAAAATCCACCCATCGCTTCGGTCTTGCTTTGACCTCCCGCAGGCACAACTGCCAGCTGATCTACCTGCCTTGCGTGTTAGACGTACGCATTTAAATCGTCTGAAAGGTTTTTGCAAAGCGTACGAAATGCATATTATCAGAAATATCATGTGGCGTAGTTTCTGGGGACCCCTACTGAGCCGTACCATTTATATAGCAGTATCCGTCGAGGTACTCTGGCCTCCGTTCGCACATGCACGTCACTCACATGGACGACCCGGTCCGGCCTAGCTATATAGATTTACGTGATGATTTTTCCAGACAATGCGCTTCCTACCCATCGGCGGAAAGTGATTGAACACTTTTTGTCCAGAACGATTCCGCCGAACATCGGACGTATTCCCTTTCACCAGGTACAATTCAAAATACAGCGCCTCTATCCTTAGCGTTCAGCTTGCCTACGGCCTGGACCCCAACACGCCTGGCAGCTAGCGCATTGCTCGACTTCTCAACCGACGATTTTGGGCCAATTCTTCAATGCGAATAGCTTTAATAAATAAATCAATAAAATACGATTACTACCGATTTAATAAACCACTCGATTTTGCACAGATCCATTCTGGAGGCGTCTAGTTAGCTTCGTCAACTGCTTTCTTGCTCGCTAATGCTAGCGACTGCTCTAGTATTCGAATCAGCGCTCCAGCCGTTCATTGTACTCTACGAGCACATCTGCTGTGCCGCCTCATCGACTCCGCAAATTGCCACTCGCGCTCCACGCGTTTACTGGCCTTGCTACGCTGTCTTATCGCATATAAATACTCCGCAGGGCTGAGTGATCACGTGTCAATTGAGTCGGCAGAGCTGAATGATGTCGTGTCCCGCGAAACGCGACGTATATTACGTAGGGGAACCGGCCTAGTGTAATACTTTGTGCTTGTCTCCTATAAAGGAGACATTATTGGAGAGGGCTGACTCTGGCTCAGCTGACTTAAAGAGACCACCGGACAGATATGGGTCAATGCGTGGCGCCTGTTGATTGTTAGACTGTGAATCCGGCTGAGTGCTGTTACAAACATCCGCTGTCGAGATAAGTTTAGTATCGGCACGGTACGGCCTGGCTTAAGGTCGAGATGAGGTGATGGCATATAGTGGTCTTCTATCAGCCAACACAAAAAGGTTTCAGTAATTTTCGCGAAAGGAAGATGGATTTCTTTCTTTTCCCGAAAATTACTGGAGTGTTCATAACATTTTAACGGTGGACATTTCTACCCGTCAGTCTTACCTGATGTGCAAATACAAATAGAACCATTATCAGTTTAGTACCAGAATAGTTCCCATATATTGTTCATTTTTTTCTGAAATGCGCGTTTCTTGCCATAATGAATCTGTGTTTTTAATACTGTAATGAAAAATGATCAAGCTACGGGTCAAATTACGTGCGGCAGGGTTGAAAATCAATGCGGCAAATACAAGAGGCAATGACAAAGTAAAAGGGGAAATGTTTGGTTTCGGTTTTTAGCAGTAGTCTGTGCCTGCGGCTATTTAAGAGTCATTTTTATTGCTTCCTATACTACGGTATCATTTGGCCAACAATTGGGAGGACCTTTTAGCTTCACTTAAATAGAGTGCGCTCGAAATTACCATGCTAGTAATGCAAAAGAAGGTCCAAAGCTCAAAGATCAGTTTTAAGGGCCTCGCACATGCAGGCTTGGATAAAAATTGTATCATGTATAGGCACAACTCGCCTGGCCTGACTGCTGTGTACCTGTTGCTAAGAGTTCGCTATTCATCGAAGAACTTCGGCGGCGCGTCAGACTACACAAAGTGTTAACAAAAGGGAATTTACAATATGTAAGAAAAAGAAAAAGCAACATAGACGCTTTGCCTAGTGAGAGCTTTAGTGTATAAGCTTCATCCTTTTATGCGTCAAAATAATTTTCTTATGATGCGAACGAAAGTAATTTATAGAACCTTTAATACACCGTATTGTTACGTTCAATATTGCCCAAAGCTATATATATATATATATATATATATATATATGCAAACGAGAAGTTTACGAATAATGTGTGCCTCCATTATAATGCTACGGTCATTTTTTTTAATATATATATATATATATATATATATATATATATATATATATATATATATATATATATATATATATATGAGAAGTATGTGCTTTACGAATAATGTGTGCCTGCATTAAAATGACAAGTATTTATATTTATTTCTCTTGGTAGAAAAACCTTAAGTTGGAACCAAATATGTATATTTGCGTACCTATTATCTACACTCACCTTTTTGTTAAACTTTCTTACTGTTGTCGTGATTATTTTTTTGTCCGTTAGTGTATAATAATGTAGCTTGTGTACAACGTGTGTACCTTTATTTGGAACTACTGGGTCAGACAGTATACAAGTAATCTGCATCTACTCATTATACGTCGTGTCGGAAACGAAACCCGCAAGGCATGACATCAGAGTCGCAGGATATCTGCTACGCCACCGAATGATGAAACTTACAGTTGCGCATAACTTTTTAGGTATCCTTATGTCAGTGAAGTATGCTTGATATCGATGTCCTCGCATTGCGTCAGCTTATCTTGTAAGAAATAGCTCTAAAACGGTTTACACGAGGACCTACAGGAGTTAGCCTATTTGATTTTTGAGTGTCACGTATATTAACTTTCGCACAGTTTTGATTAACGTGTGTATGGCCAATTTGCAACGACATACGCAAAAGACAACGTGTCTCTCATTAAAAGATCACCCTGTATTGGACATTATGCTGACAACATTGGTTATCTATTGACAATGGCCTTTTCAACAGCTTTTAGCACATGTGGCTACGACGAGATTTGTAAGATCCGATACCGAAATATCAGATCGCATGTGAAAACAAATATTTGTTTTGTTTAAAGATGATTTTTGTCTTAGAGGATTGTTTTTGCAGAGATGCGTTTATTTTCTGTTTTTCAGGGCACCAAATGGCGTTGCGGGGTATAAAGGTGCTTGAGCTGGCCGGCCTTGCTCCGGCACCCTTTTGCGGAATGATTCTCGCAGATTTAGGCGCCGATGTTATACGTGTGGATCGTGTACGTATTTGTTCTATTCATACATGTATATAAACTACTATAAATGTTTGTGTGGAGGTAGCAAGAATATAAACGCGCTCATTCCCCGACGGCATTTACGCTGAGAAATAATGATTATGGAAGAAAAGTCGGGATGGGGCGTGTACGGATGTACGTATATATATACATATATATATATATATATTATAGCTGCACACCGGCTCTTCTCTCCCACATATACATACATATATGCGTAAGTCGTTCAATACGTTTCCGGAACGGGGGAAGTACCACTCTTTACACTACCATGGCAGACATTCGAATTGAGCATGTCAGCAGTTGTCGTTGACTGAGATAATAAAATTTTTTGTAGATATAAAAATATGTGTATATACATTCAAATACAGTATGTATTTGGATACATACTGTATTTGAACGTATATATTGTAACTGTCTTATGCATACAAATTGTACTTACTTGTATATATACAACAAATTGTATATGTTTGCAACTTATGTAAAAGTATATATATATATATATATATATATGTATAGATACAAGCTTATTTCACCAGAAATTGGTAGATATTACCTAAAATTCATGTCGGCTGATAACGTCTTTCACTACTGCATGCGTCGAATCAGCTTCTATATATATATATATATATATATATATATATATATATATATATATATATATATATATATATATATGTATATACAACGGGATTTTTCTGTATGGGACAATTTATACTTACGTGACTTTATATATATATATATATATATATATATATATACAACGGGATTTTTCTGTATGGGACAATTTATACTTACGTGACTTTATCGACAGATGAGCTCCCAAATGGATGTTGACCGAATGGCGCGGAGCAAGCGTTCGATCGCGCTTGATCTGAAGCAGGATCGAGGCCGTTCCGTGCTAAAGCGTATAGCGAACAGAAGCGATGTCCTCATCGACCCGTATCGTCCAGGAGTCCTCGAAAAAATGGGTTTGGGACCGGCCGAACTACAAAAGTAGGTCGACACTATATCGTTCTTCTATCTGACGCTGACTACGCTCGTTTTGTAAAGAATATCTTTAGCATTTTTATGGTGCAGCTGAGCTGCCGTAAATGAGGTTCTGTCGAAAGTTTAGAATTTTCAAACCAAACTAAAAAACGTACGACGGCGGGATACGCGCGTTTTTTATATCTCTGTTTGTTTGCGCCTATTTTCCGGCGCCTATTTTCGAGTAGCCTGTGGGCTGTACAACCGTTTCTGCCAGATATTGGTAAGAATAAAAGAAAGTTTGTTTTTCGTAGAGCGAAACTGTTTGGCAAACTATGTTAACGGTGGCTAATAATCTTATAATTCTATAGGCTTTTGGCAAATGTGTTTGCCTATCGGGTATTGTATACTAACTGACACCACAGTATGATAAAAAAAACTGATTAAACCAATGTATAAAAATCATATATGGTGGACTAACGATATAGGTGGTTAACGTCCTCATTTTTTTCGTGACACAGTATTCACGGCCCATTGCGCCGAGCATTGAAAAATATTATCTACTGATGATATATTACTCCTAATATTAGTTGTCCTCGTTGACCATCACGCCAGCTTATACAACATATGCATTCGTACATGCATTGGGTTCGTTCTTTCTGTTGCTGTTTCGGAGCACGAATTATACGTTTACCGAATCTTTGTTAGTGTTTTGGACTAGAATGTTGTAAGCCATTATATCAGAGTAACTTGTCAGTCATTATATCAGAGCAAAATTGGTCAGTTCGACTATCTAATTTTACGTTAATTCTTCCTGACGGACTGACTGGTAATGACTTCACAGTGGCATTTGTCGGTTGGCCCCTACAGGACAAATCCCGGTTTGATAGTTGCCCGAATTACGGGCTACGGACAGACTGGGCCGATGGCT
The DNA here is from genome assembly GCA_003439945.1 of Dermanyssus gallinae. Taxonomy (NCBI): domain Eukaryota; kingdom Metazoa; phylum Arthropoda; class Arachnida; order Mesostigmata; family Dermanyssidae; genus Dermanyssus; species Dermanyssus gallinae. The sequence continues at coordinate 27,808 of QVRM01006548.1, read as the reverse complement.
AACAAGGTTGGCCACGATATCAACTACGTCGCTACTTCTGGTGAGCTCTCTCGTGCAAATAGATGCATTTTACCTATTTAATTTTTAGAGCGTTCTTTGTTTCCGATACTAACCGGCGGTTAGTTAGATTTGGTCCCAAAAATTCAAGGATATCTACAACATAGATCTTGTAGATATCCTTGCGTTTATATTACTTTAATCTCCGTTACTGTTTAGTATTGTTCGTTCGGTCTATAATAATGGTCATTATATAATGACTGGTATAGTAACGTATGCAGGTTATATATATATATATATATATATATATATTATATATATGCACCCTATATATATATATATATATATATATATATATCAGGAATATGCTAAGATAAAATATTTGTTTTTAAGCAATATTTAATTGCAATTGTTTTTGTTTAAATGACTAGGGCAGACTATATAGACTAAGGCAGATAAATAAGGAACACATGTCGCTTGGTTCAAATGTTGCATACAAACGAAAAAAAATGAATGCAATTTCTTGCATGTTCCGGTAGGGACATTTCTAACAGATGTGCTTATTTAATGTAGTTAAACTCCTTTAACCAGCATTTCAGATTTAAAGCCTTAATCGCGTACAGGCATCTTGCAAAGCCTTCCTATCAAGTTGTGCAAATACTTGTTAAATGGCAGCCGCTAGCGAGGCTTTCTTGCACTAAACGGCTGCGCTGTGCTGCTAAATTACGTATTGCAAACCACTAGGTACAGAACGCATCCACGGTTTCATTACAGTTTTCAGAGCATGCAAATAAACTTCCTGAGTCAGTGTTGGGCCGTTATGAAACAGTATGGTGACATCGCTTCTCTTTCACTATACACCACACCCCACGCGTGCGCATAAGCTGGTTATATGCTTTGTCCAAGCAACAGTTATTTCGTCGGGTAACTTTTGCGTCTACGGTAAATATTTTCTCGTTAGAAATCGACTCTGCTGTTTTGCGCTTGATGGAACCGAGAACTTCCGACATCGAGCAATTGTGTTTGCTGTGGCAGCCTTAGAGAGAACATATCTGACCTTTATGGTAAAAGACTGATACCTAAGGTCCTCGTGAACAATTCGACGAATGGTTCGCAATGACACACCAATTTTGCAACTCCAAGCACGCACCGATGTAAGAAGATGATCCAAAATGCACATTTGTACTACCTCACTTAATTCTGAAGTCCTTTCACAATGCACTCTATCGTAACTCTTCCTCATTGCTGTCTAGAAACCCGGTCCTGCTTCTTCTGCTCTTCTCTTACTTTAGGATTGCGTGGGCAAAGCGCACATTGCGGTCTGTAGCGATTCTCTCCGTCTGATGATAATCCGGGCAAAGTTCTTAATGATGTTCACGTTTTGAGTGTCGTCCAAGATTGCCTGCGCATATTTGACGTCGTCTTCTTCTCTTGAGTCACAGAGAATGCATACTGGCGATGGAGTCCATCCGACACGATGTAAATGCATGCACACTTGCACTGCAGCGGTTGCCGCAGTTTTACTTTTTTTTTGGTAGAATTTTGGTAGAATATTTACCTATATATACATATGTACATGTTATCCTATGCATAAGTACAGATATATATATATATATATATATATATATATATATATATATATATATATGCATGTACGTTTACAAATATCGTATACATGTTGTGGCATTACAGGAGTCCTATCGATGTTGGGCCAATCGGGTAAGCCGCCCTTTCCGCCGGTGAACTTGTTGGCCGATTTTGCGGGTGGAGGCCTGCTAACGGCAATGGGTATATGCGCAGCTCTTGTAGAAAGGTCTAATTCCGGAAAAGGACAGGTTGTTGATACATCAATGGTTCGTATACAATATGAGCGTGTGTGTGTGTGTTAAGCCCTGCGATATAAATTTATATATATATATATATATATGTAAACACCGATATATACTAGCATATGTATGTAAGCCTCTTTACAGAAGAGAGCCAGTGGTCAGATGGTCGTAAAACGGTTCTTGGTGAAATTTAAAGTTTCATAATCAAGGTGTGTTTTCGCAATATAACTCTTCTGATATTTATATTGATGTTTATGCTAAAAACTATGAATTAGCACTTTATCATAGTAACAGAATTATCATTAATAGATTAGGAACTTTAAATATAGATAATGTTTTTCTTTTCTGAACTATCTTTTAATAGATACACAACTTGTCTTGCATAATGCCAATCTTTTTTGCCCAGGTTTTTGAGACATGGTATTACGTAGGCTATTGCAGCCGAACCCCTATTAATTACGGATAGACATGGGTCGTAACGTCTATAGAACAGACTTTTAACAGGCCTATATTGATCCTAAAATAGAAGGCACTGTTTTTAATCGCTGATTGGCAGCTAGATTTTTAAAAAATCGGTGGTCGTTTTTTATTCCAGGTTTTTTTATTCTCCGCCTCCTACGGGCTCGGAACGTATCCTGAAGCATATCTTCAATGCGCCGAGGGCCGAACAATTGAGATATCTAGGGTTTCCCCAACTGTCCTTGTGATAGGCCGCTGACTCTCAGCGTTATGGCTTTATCCCTGCTCTCAATGAGCCTCGCTTAAAGATAATTCGATCAACAATACGCATCAAACCGGCGACACCCCGGAAGGTGACAACAATGATACTAGTGCCCTAGACCACATTGCCAATGGTTGGCAAATGCTCTATTTAAACTAGGTTGACAAATATGTGTCTATCAGCCACTATGCCTATTCCACTGATGGGTTATGTGCAAAGCGAATACAAGCTATATAAGGGACCGAGGCAGGCGCTAGCAGGAAGTCCTCTGAAGCATTACTTTATCTGCACCATCCGATACCAAATATCCGATAGCAAGATAAATAAGTGGCGATATTATTCTTGTTTGTTTACATGACATCAGACGGAGGGTTCAGCGTATGTTTCGAGCTTCCTCTGGCGAACCCGTGGATCAAGTGTTCCAATCTGGGTCGGTGATCGGGGTAACAACCTGCTCGATGGTGGAGCGCACTTCTATCAGGTTTGTTGATTCATAGCTGAACAGTAGTACATTTATAGTAATTTATAGTAAATTATCGATTATTTTTGTTATTAGTAGTATTAGTATTAATGCAAACAATGTGGAGTACCAAGGATAGCATTCGTTTTAAAAGTCACTCTCGTCGATCGCCTGTGATTGCCCGCATACATTTTGCGCTGTCACCACGGAACCTTTTCTAGTCGACCCAGTAACTCAAAGCTAATAGGCTCAATTTAGTAACTCTTGGCTAGGTGACCGTGGCTGCTTAATTTTACTTCTTCCAGACTTAATTGTGGTAACACTGCTGGCGTATACGAGACTGTCATGTCCCAAGCCAGGCCTTTGCCGTGCAAATACAAAGGCATAATTATCCCGTCAGGCCGCACATCCCCAGTAGACACGGAGGTAATACTACTACTTCCTAGATTTATATACCTTTCCCGGGTATAGGAAGTCGCATTTGTGGCAACAACTTCAAATTTCTAAGCCTTAGGTATGACCTCACAATGTTCAAGTACACAATCTAAATGTACTGCAGACGAAACCGCGTTAGCCGGGTTACCTAAAGTAATGCCAACTCGATTACCAAACGTGAAAAGGGTCTCTTAGCAGACTCGAACTATGTTTGAAATGCCAAACTATAAAAAATAGAGGCGGAGCGTTTTCTTATACCACTTATACCAAATAGCGCGTCACCTTATTTTCGAAATCACCTCGAAATCAGCTCAACTGAGACACTTGTCGGGCTCTCCCTTTTTCAGAGAAGCACGCATTGCATGCGTATGTTCTTTTCCTTCTCATTTTAAAGCGCAACTTCACTTGATGAGGAGAATTTGCCATTTTATTGTTATTGTGTTTGTTAGCGCATTTATATATAGTAGGTCTATAAAGTATAGTAGGTCTATAAAGACGATCCGAGTACCTTGGCACAGCTTGTGACGTCTATCTTGCTTCGTTCGTCAATTTTAGGTTTATGAGACGTCTGATGGGAAATACATGGCCGTGGGAGCTATCGAACCGCACTTCTACGATGAATTTGTGCGTGGCCTGGGAAAAGATTCTGATGCTTTTCCGCAGATGCAGGACATGAACGAAGCCAAACTGGAAGTCGCCAGAATCTTTAAAACGAAAACACAGGCCGAATGGATTGAGGTATTTCGTAATCGGGACGCTTGTGTAACGCCCGTCGTAGACTTCGAGCAAGTTACTGATCATGAACAGCATAAAGGTAAGGTTAAGGGTACATTCCGAATATATATAAATAAATATATATATATATATATATATATATATATATATATATATATATATATATATATATATATATATATACACTTCACTGGGATATATGGATGCAGTGTATGGGTGCTCTCTTACGGAGCTCGCTTTAAAGGAACTTGTGGCTGGTGCAGGAATGGTGAAATCGCATGCTCTTTCCTCAAACACTGCCACAAGGTCGCTGAAACCAGAGCCTTCGTGGAGGATCTATAGGAGCAATTGAGAGCCTGCCCGGGACTGACGACTACAAAACTTTATATGCCTGCGAGAGAAGAAGAAAGCGGATATTAGCCTAGCACTCAACGACATCCGACAACAGCTAAATAGCCAATGGCCGGGTTTGTGGCGTGTCATCAGACACGTAGCGACCCGCTTTGTCGTGTGTGCATTCTGATCACGATGTGGTGGCTCTCCACAAGCCATACGAGGGATGTTTTTGTAGATGTGAACTGCAATGTGATATAATTTTTTGTTTGAGCTCCGGAAATTTTACTTGCTCTGAATTCGATTCAGAATCACTTTATGCAATGCTGATTTCTCTTTCTCTTCAAAATAGAAAATATTTTTACTGTTAAGTTTTCTTTAAAAAATCTTGCAGGTGATTACCAGTGAGTTATATTACTGACCTCACTGACTCCCTAATTTGATCGTCTGTGCAGTTATACTTACTTAAGAGGCTTAATTATATATATATATATATATATATATATATATATATATATATATATATGTACAAATGAGCTTGAAATTTCCATAATTACACAATTCAAACAATTGTAATCATTCAGGGCATTTGGCGGAAAAGGTTATCGCCCATGTCTGCCCAATATTTTTTTAATTATTATTCATCATCACCGACTCCAATATATATATATATATATATATATTGTTTTGTCGCAATTGGCCGCGGTTCCGTTCTCTTGAGGTTTTTCATCAATACCGCGCCATTATTTTGATATCGTATTACTCTTACGTACAGCACCAATCACAAAGCACCTTTCACAGTGAGTATTAATAAGTGAGTTTTAAGCTCTCATGCCATGGAAACATGGCTTCTTTAACCTGTTTCGTAATAATTTAAAACGTCTGTTTTGTAAACATTGTTTTGGTATATACACCATACTATATTTATTTCAATTTACATAGATAAGTAACGTAAAGCATTACGTTACTTACAATACATCAAACAAATATACAATTTAAGTAAATAAAAAAAAATATGAAGGTAAAATTTCTATCAATTACATCGGCAGGCATTGGCCCGTAGCAACGTGAAGGTGTCCATAACGGAGTAGGGAGTCGATCGACTAGTCGTTGTTTTTTCTGGACAAATATCGTTTTAAACGTATCTACTTAACGTCCATACATTTGCAGATTAAACATTCAGATGATAATATGAACACGTATTTTTGTGTACGCAATTTTCTCTGGATGATCCACAGCACGAAACGCTTTTCTCGAGTACGGTGGCACGTTGGCTCCTCAGCCTGCACCTCGACTTTCACGCACGCCAGCGCAAGTTCCCGACAATGCTCGTGATCCTCGTCAGGGAGAGCACACGCTCGAAGTGCTCCTCGAGCTTGGCTTGGACAGGGGAGAGGTGGACAACCTTATCAAGGACAAGGTTGTCAAGCTTGCCCAAGCCAAAATGTAGTGAATCACTTGCGTATACAATGCTCCCGTGTCTATATATATATATATATATATATATATATATATATATATATATATATGCGTGTGTGTGAGATAAAAGGTATAATGGCTACATGTTTTAAGCCGCCTTCAAATTACTTGAAACACATAGCCACTATACTTTATTTACTCTTTTGCGCGCTCTGTCTCTCGATATATATATATATATATATATATATATATATATATATATATATATATGTGGGAACTTTGCCTTAATAATTAATTTATCTCCTTTCGAAGTAACTAAATGACAATGGCCATATAAAACAATGCAATATATATGTACCCTGATTCCATAAAATGAAAGTTCGCTCTGTACGCGACGATATGTATACTGCAACGGCTTCTCAATATATAGATAAATCGTAGTTAGGGTAAGACCATGTGTAACAGGTTGTAATATTTATATGACTTGAAACGGAGGCCCTGTAAGTTGTCTGAAAATAAAATATGTCTGAATACTTTGGAGAGTCTTACTTAAAGAGATGGGAAGGCCAAATATGTCCTCCTCTTTCACGGGTTGCAACTGCTATCGCATTACTTTGACGTCCCCGGAGTTTATAGCGTTCGGACTTTATCTATATTTTTGCCTTGTCTGCCCTGTTATTATTTCCCCTTAATTCGCATGGCGTGTGCAACGTAGGCACTGCTATTCGTCCAGACCTCTTCATTCTAAGGATAACTGTAGCCATGATTTCGGCCGTAAAGGGCCGTCGAAGTGCTTGGCCCTTTCGGCTCTCTCATACTCACAGCAAGGGCAACATTTGAGTTGATTAATTCCAGTCCAGTTCCAATTCGTAGTCCAGCGCAACCCCGAGTAAGTCAACCTCCCTTCAAGTAGTGAAATTATATCTATCCTGTTTGAGTTTGTTTTCGTTTTTAACTCCATCAGGCATTCCCACAGCCAGGTGTCACAAAATAAAACCCAACTAATAACTAACAACGAAAATAAATTAATAAGCCAGAGCTGGCTTATTAATTTATTTTCGCTTGACATGTATACCTAAATACACATGTCACCTTGTGGAACCTAAAGGGAATATGAAAGTAATTAGCCTGCATAATTAGAATGCTACCTCGTGGTTTTGCCAAAGAAATGCAAGCACAATAAACAAGATCAATGATATATATATATATATATATATATATATAAATGTGTGTAAAAGCATTTTCGCTATGAGAGTTTTGTGAAGTGGTTTCTTCTTTCTGCTTCCTTCCTTGTCTGGTATCCTTCTGTCAGAGCATACTCTACTTATCCTTAGTAGAAATAGTGACGCGCGAAGGTAAGCAGGGGGTTGAGGAGGCCATGCTACACAAGCATACATCATGCGCTGTACACACTAGCGGGGTCTGTGAGGATCCACCAAGGACGACAACAAGGATCATAAACAGAGCACCGTTTTCGTATTACACTTTATTTGGATTTGTACATAGAGGTATAGTAAATCCACATCCGTTCACATACATCAAAACACAGGTTAGATAGTTTCCTAAACATGTAAAAGTAAATAAATCTCTTTGCATTTAAGTTATTGAGCCACTGTTCGTGTGGTCAACGCGTGGCGGGCACAACCAGTCATGAGCGCCTGCCGCGAAGGGTGTCGGTCCATCGAGATCAGCCCTTAAGTGAGTTCACCTTGGCGATATACTGTTTTCGAGCATCCTCCTTCGAGAGACCTAAAAAAAGACATTAATTGCCACAAGAACAAAAACGTACATACATCTATGTTAGCTCCTTATTTTTTTTCGCGTAGAACATTTAACAAATATCAGCACGTGGAGAAAGAGAACGTCGGTGAAAGCGATTCTAGTGTCGATTTATTGTGAGAGAAAGAAGGCTGCGCACTTGAAGGTATGCATCTTGTCAAGCTAATTTAATTTAATTGAACCAAAGGTCACCTGAGGTTTATTTTCGAGAAAGAGCACGTGGAGAAATAGAACGTCGGTGAAAGCGATTCTTGTGTCGATTTATTGTGAGAGAAAGAGGGCTGCGCACTTGAAGGTATGCATCTTGTCGAGCTAATTTAATTTAATTCAACCAAACACCTGAGGTTTATTTTCGAGAAAGTAGGCGTATTTTTATTTTTTATATCTCCTTCTCCGTCCCTCTGCCTTGCTTAGTATCTAACTGAAATGTTTCTGTTTCAACACATGATCTATCGAGACCATCGATATAAGGTGCTCCTCTTCACACTAGCGTGCAGCTGCATATATAATGTGGTCATCTTCTCTGCCTTTTATCCATGTTTCCAACTATTAGGGTCAAATGCAATATTTTATCGTAGGTTTCATTTTAGTTTCTTATGTTGTCTGTTTGCAGCCTAATCTTCTCATTCAGAGGTTCCCTTCGTTTCAATAATGCACTCTCATATTACACCCGATGTATGCATAAATACTGCAAAAGGCAGTCGTTTCCGCTGTTATCGTTATCGTTGTTGTTTTTTACCTTTTCTTCCATTCCAGGCATTCCACTTGGCCTTGCCCTTCAAGTCAAACATGCCGGGAGCGGCGGTGTTACAGTCGCCGACAGTAGCCTGTTTATAGAGCCCGTAGAGCTCGAGCAGATCTTTGTCGCTTGGTCTGGTAGGTAGCTTGGTAGCATCCTCCGCCGCCTGTTTAGAAACAACACAAATCAACGGGAAAAAAACACGGATAAAAACGCTGCGTTTTACTCAAATTGTCGAATCTAAAGTATGTCCCTGTGGCTGGCCAAGAAGTACTGGGACTCTTTATATATCATATATAAATATATCTAAGTGGCGCTGGCGATACGAATCTAATGTGGAATGTAAGGGCCAAAGCTACAAGCTAAGCTTGGGTTTTAATAATTATAGGGCTCACATTCAGAATAAATGATTTAGGGCACATATTAGGGCATTAGATATTAGGGCAGCAGGATACCTGCTTAGACAAAAGACGGCGCGCGGTCTTAAGACGCGTTTGCGCAGACGTAGCAATTGCAGTGGTCGCCCGAACGCAGTTCCACGCAAGGAACCGAGGGGAAAATGTGTAATAGCACTTTCCCCTTAGTAAGGAAAGAAGTCGTAGTTATAATATTAGCACTGGTAGCGGGCGATGTGCCTCTCCAAAGTATCATGTTCACCTTCTACTATCATATATATATATATATATATATATATTAGCAGTATCAAACCTGGAGTCGTGTCTAGGTACGCAGCTATCAGCACGACGTCGCGAAATCCACAACACAACGTAGTTACATCACACGCACGTTCCGTCGCTATATATGACACCACCCGGCGCATTGCCAGCGGCGACGTGAGCATAAATCAAAGCGAGCAAGGAAAACACTCTGGCAAGTAAGAGTGCTTTACCAGGAACCAATGATTCGCGTTCTAAGAGCCAAAGAGTCTTACACCTCTTATCTTACATACACCAACAGTGCCACGCGCACGCCTTTGTATCATTATGTGGTATATAGTTAATTTACCACTTATTCACTACCTAAATGTAAAATATTGCAAGTCTTGGGACACAGCTGAGTGGGAGATTTGGTAATTGAACACAGATTGCGTTCATGCCGCAGCATAAATCGCAATGTAAAATAGCATAAATCTAATCTATTCTATCATTTATTAAACCATACTTTATGTCTCTCTCTATATATATAAACTTTTGGTGTAGCATAAGAGTACACTTGTTTGAACGTGTCGTTGGCTCAGTCTGTTGTTCTTTAATCTTGGACCGCCGCAGAGCATCTCTGTAGCATGTAAGCGAAAGTTTTCCTTTCACCGTCGAAAGTTGTGTTAATTCAGTCATTTATTTCACGATACAATTGGTAGTTCAGTTAAACGCGCCCTTCGTTAAATACTGCTTGTCGACCTACGGCTTGCGCCTTTGCAGTGTCTCGTTGTTTGATTTTGCGGAGGTTGTTCCATGCCGTTGGGATAGGTTCTCAGATCGTTTCAAATCCTACGAACATTTATTGTCTTCTACAAGCTAGAAATAACTACAATATTTAAAGGTATTTTGTCCTTGACTGGCGCTCCGTGTTTGGCGGCTTCGGCCTCTACTAGAGATAATAGAAAAAAAAATCCTTTCGGGGCTGACTCTCAGCCAAGATTTAACGTCCATGGGGCTGCTTTACGCATTGCTTCACCGACGGACCCCTATAACTACAAATGTGCACCGGTGGGGCTCGAACCCGCGCACCTATGTGTCTCCTTCGATCGCGAGGCGCAGACGCATGCCACCACGCCACCGGGCTCGACCCTACTAGTGAGATTCTGATCGCGTTTGTGACCATCGAGACCTATATAAGGGTCTTGTCGCTCTTGTAAGGTTTTAAGGTGAGCACCATTTTGACCGCACAAAGGAAAGAAAGGTTCTTTTGTGCAAAGAACAACTGCCAAACGAAAGGCTCTGTCAAGAATATCGTTCATGAGCGTGCGGTGGCGGCCATCACTATATGCACATGACAGTCAATGGCTTGCCCACGCGTTGGCAAAGCTACCGTATTGGCAACTGTGCGCTACGGCCACTTCAATCCTTACCTCAGCTTTATGCACCGACGAAAGGATACGTTATCCATGCAATTGCCAAGGTTTTTGGAGATGGAAAGGGCTGGAACCACTTGATTGCCCCTCACTGCTAGTCATTATAATGCGGCCTGCATCAAACGTGAATGTATATTAAAAACTGGTAACTCGCTTTTTCTCTTGGCTCTGCGTTCTGTAGAAGGACCACACCCACCTTCCTTTAGGCCTGAAGCCTAAATTTGGCTTCGGTTTGACCCAACATGGTCGAGAACTTAGAGTGCAAAATTAAAAGTCGTTTAAACATTATCCTCCTATACTATTGGCTTCCTTAAAGTGCTTCTAAGAAGGTGAAACGTGGGCATCAACCAAAGTTCCTGCTATAACCTGCACACTTTTTTACACGCAGAGTTGTACAGAGCGAAGATAGACATTCACACACACACACACACACATATATATATATATATATATATATATATATAAATATATATATCCGTGTGGATACGGAAAGTTCTATTCGCCATTGAATGGATCCACGCGTTCGAATAATAATATATATATATATATATATATATATATATATATATATATATATAAGCACGTAGAGGTATATACAGCTTAATCGCACATGCGGATCAATACGATCGCGACCCGCAGACCGTCTTTTGCCTCACATCCATAAACAGACACATGCTCACACAGGCACATATTCGTGTATATAAGCAAGTTAATGAATCGATGGCTATGGTGGTGGCTTCACGACTGTTCGGGAAGGGGATGGAAGCGATTCCAATGGGGCGGGTCGGGCGCCCGGGCGCCCGGGCTCCCGGCTCCACTTCACTGTGTGTGTCTTTTGTAATGCATCGCTGAGAAGCGGGTCGGCTCACAGTTCCGTCCGTCCGTTCGTTCGTGCGTCGGGCGCAAGACGGCACTGTGGCGAGTTCCGCCTTCACTGCTTTCGGCGGTTTTTGGCGGTTCCATGCTTCCTTTCTTCCGTTCTTCGGCCCGCTTCCTATACACCCAGACATCTATCTATCTATCTATCTATCTATCTATCTATCCATCCACGCATCTAGCTATATGTGTTTCTTTCTCGACGTTCTCATCTCTCGACTTGCCGGCCGTAGTAATAAACGAAATAAATTGCGAACTACTAGTCTCTCTCTCTCTCTCTCTAGCCTGAACGCCTACGACGTGAACTACCAGCCTACCAGCGCATACTACCTACCAGCCGTTTAACGACGCTGATGACGACGATGATGATAATCGCGACAATAATGTGGACATTCTGCACGACGCTGTCAACTACTTGTCAACAATATATATAAAAAAAAAAGGAAAGTAAGTATAAGAACATAGGAGTACAGCAGTATTGCTATCGCTTATGACATAATAGCCTACTGCGTACTGGCCCAAAGATGATTAAGTCTACTTACGTATATATATATATATATATATATATATATATATATATATATATACTCGTATATATATATATATAAATTCCTTTTTATACATATGTGTCGCAACTTTTCGCTCCTCCATATGACGAGGATAAATCGGAAATATCTGATATATATTTCTAAAATAAAGTAATATTTATTTAACCTTACAAAATACTTTTGATGCATTTAAAATAGCTCGTGCCCATTGCTCTGTACTTGTGCCACCTTCTTTTCCATTCTTTGAAACACTTTTTAAAAACGTCTTTTGGATCTCACACAGAGCTGTTTCTGCGTGATTTTTTATATCCTCTATAATCTCGAAACGTTCTTCCTTAATATTTTTTATTCCTGGGAACAGGAGGTTGCGGAAATATAGAAATCAAAGAAAATTTTGAGAATGCGCTATTGTGATGGAGGATCCAATAGGTGTTTGCCCAGAGTTTAGGCCTATCGCGTCGGACATACTTGTGCAGTCTTCTGATTTTAAAATTTCGTGATAGTATTGTTTATTGACAGTTCAACCAGTTGGCAATCATTCATCGAAGCCGATGAAGAAGATTTCTTCATACTAGAAAAAACAGTCACAATAACTTTGGTGTTGTGTGTAACCAGTGTTCTAGTGCATAAAATATCTACAGTTTGTACCTTCTCTTATTTGTATATGTATATATCTTTATTTTACATGTATATTAAATCAGCGTATGAATACAATATCACAAACATTTTCAACGTTATCTTATTGATTGTCAAAGGCCTTTCCGAACCGCGGTCATCTCTGGTCTATATCTATGTCCGTCGCAAAATCGACGGTACCATATATACGCAGTGCTTCGGAGCACTGCTTAATCACCACAAGCCGTTCGTAATATTTTCACCACTTTAGAGTACTTGATTTGGTTTTTAACACACAACCCTATGCAGATTTGTTGTTTGTTCATTTTCGACTTCCTAACAATCGCCGAACCTCGTTTTCTTCACTTCCTTGAACCAAACTAAAAAAATAAACGCCGCTACCGCTTGGCGAGGAAACCTTGGCGGTTTCGATCTAGCGGCAAAATTCACTAGAACTTGCCAATCCGCTGCCGTATATATATATATATATATATATATAAATGAACACGAACGAGAGAGTCATCAAGGAAATGTGTACTATTGAGGTAAACATTGGGACAATAGTCACCACTGTTGTAGTAACTACTAGTAATACAAAATAATAATAATAATAATAATAATAATAATAATAATAATAATAATACCACAAATACTATGAGTTGGAGAGGAGATACCACTTCGTACCCGTTGCCATGGAAACGATGGGCCTAATCAGCAAGAGCACAAGTATCTTCCTCAAAGACCTAGGTATCAATATTAGTGCTAACACGGGTGACCGGCGCGAGGGCGAGTTTCTGCGTCAGCAACTCTCACTCGCAGTGTGTAGGGGAAACGCCGCCGCTATCATCGGCTCTTTGGATTGAGGAGTGGGGGGAGCCTAGGCGGGCACACGTTTGGGTCCCACAATTGTAGGGAAATACCAAAAAATGTAAATAATAATAATAATTGCATCCTGTAGAAAATATATGATGAGATACGTTTAGTTTAGTTAGTTACACGATGATTTGGGCTTCTAGGTAGCCAATAATCCGAACTCGTCAGCCTGTGAAAGTGCGAGGAAATATTGCTACATTGAGCTACTGATCAAGCACTTCATCAAATCATGTACACGGCACGTAGAGCGATGGGAAGGATGACAAGACTATACGGACAGGAAGGACTAAAGTTTGTAAATAACTTCAGACACCTACGCATCACACTGAAACCCCGAGCTAAGATCTTTGCTACGCACGTTGAAGAAAAGGCACAGAAAGCAATGGCTGCGTCCACGATGCTTAGGAAGCTGCAGATGCCCCCCCATTCAACCCCCCGTTTCGATAGTAGTACCTATTATTTCATATGGCACCCTGCCTCTATGGGCGCAACAAAGTGTCTCAAATTAGGTGCATTTGGGTCGTAGCCTTACATATTACTTTTGCATTAAATCGTCTTATTTATTTATTGGCATATACCCCAACCAATTCGTAGAACAGATTAAAAAGCGGTTCGTACTCTCAGAGGCCCCGGTCTATCTCTCTAGTTCATTGAGCAATATAAGGGCAGTATGGCTGACATTGAGCAAAAGTTTTACAGCGCTGGGAAGGGCTAAATTCCAAATAGTCAAGACGAATAGACATATACTCGTACGGGTAGCACTCCTTGGATTATTACCATGCACTCTATTGGACTAGGGGTTTCCACAAGCCAAATGACACATGCATTTGTAAGTATAGTGACAGGCTGTGTGCAAGATATCACGGTAGTGAGTGCCCCGCAGTCGCCTCACTAGCAGGAACGGCACGGGCATCTTAAAATGATATACTGTATCTGGTATGTTTGTACTACCCAACATGGAGGGAAAATGTACTTGTGTGTTGTATTATAGATTCGAATCAAATTGTACACAGTACACATTGCACTGATCTAATGTCCATTTTAATGTAGCATGGCCGCCATAGAACATGAATCGAAAAAACAGCAGGGTACATGTAATTAATGTATTTATCATAGTTTCACAATGTTTTCTTGTTGTTTATTTATTCGGATGAATTACACCGACTGACAAGCAGGTTCGAACACTCAAATCCACTACATCTACAATCCAGCCGGCAACTCGCTTCTTGTGAACACAAGCTGAACAAGAAAACAAGGGATCTATGCTGAATCAGCGCTTATCAGGGTTCTAAGTGCTCGTGTGCTTGTTAATCAATAATCTATTTTTTCCGGGCATATATGGAAGAGCCAGGGTTGTTTTAAGCTGTAATATCCTTAGTAAAGGTACGCTGTAACACGCCTCCTGACACTCCCTGGCTTTACACCTAAACCCTATGCTATGTGCACCACCTATACTTGGAGATCTTAGGTGTTAGGTAGGAGCGCGGGTTCGTAGATTTAAAACACCGCGTTTACGAGGTGTTATGATAGCCTCAAACAACAACGTCTGCAATTTTCGTAGTGCGGCACACTTGAAAAGAATCAGGAGGCCATTTCGTCGGCACGATCATCAACGAAGTATCCTATCTTTGGCCAGCGCCGATTGGGTGTGGACGATTTGAGCAACGTCATTGCACGCGGGCCGCGCACCGTGCTGCTCTTTCCTAGCTTCCTCGGGCTGTTTCATCCGAAGAAACATTCCTGTCCGAAACTTATCGTCAGTAGTATCAGACGTAGTAATAGAATTATTACACGTGGAAGTCGTCGTAGTAGTAGCAGTGTTGGGTTTCTGTCAAAATCACTCTACACAACAAGTTTTGCACCGCAACAGGCGCGCGAATGCGGCGCGCCATTGACTTCCTCACTCCCCTTCCGAAGTAGGAGGAAGAGGAAGAGACGAAAAAAAAGCTCCCTTTTGTTGTTGCGGTGTTTCTACAGTGTTTCCGATGAACAACAACAGCAACAACAACAACAACAACAACAAAAACATCACTGAACCGACACCAACGATGGGCGTCATGAAGCCAAGCGTGATTAGTCAAAGACGGGGGGCGCTGGAAGTCTATATATATATATATATATATATCGATCGAGTGAAGGAACTTGGTACACTGAGTTCTCTAATTGGTCGTTCCGCAATTCGACAACATACCTGTTTGAAATCGGCTTCGCTCATATTCCGGCCGGTTAGGTCACTTGTTACGCTTAGAAGGCGCCCGGTCCGTAAGGTAGGAGGTTAGTTCCAGGACTGCTGCAGTCTCACTTCCTATAACTGCTGTTACAGTGCTGCTGTTGCTGTTGCTGCTGCCGCTGCTATGGTCCAACCGCGGTCATCACCCAAACGCAACTGCGCTGTGCAGAGACAAGACATGCGCGCACGCAAGGTCCCATCCACCATCACCACCACCACCACAATCACAACCACCAAAAGGCATTGCCGCCGCCGCCACTACCGTCGCCTTCCCTGCGGCGGCTGCGGCGGCGGCTACGTGTAGCCGACGCATCGATAGTCAGTCAGTAAGTCAGCCGGTCACATCTGTATGAGAACGTTGCAGTAACAGACAACGTCGTAGTAGAATACATAGTAAGCCGTAGCCGCAGCAGCAACAGCAGCTCAGCGGTGTAGATACTATGCAGACCAAGTGCAGAACCGTCTTCTAGTCGTAGTAGTAGGCAAATCGACACCGATAAACACAGCAGAAGCAAAGAGAGGGTAAGAAAGAAGGATATATGTGTATATATATATATATATAGCGAGAGGGAGAGATAGAGAGGGAGAGAGAGAGAGGGAGAGAGAAAGAGAGCGGTGGGGGCAAACCATAACGGAGAGGGAATTGAAGGAAACAGATAGGGCGAGAGAAGGAAAGAAAGAAGCAAGGAAATACGAGCTACAGCAAAACAAAGTCGTCGACTTTTTCCTGTTGTATACTATACGTGCTACTGGTATATATATAGATATATATATATATATATATATATATATATATATATTCATATATATACTGACAAACATATAAATATAATATCTTTATGTTTGATCTTTAAAAAATACCTCCGCTCACCTCTGCCCTTTTGGCAGTCTGCTATGCGTGTAAACAATTAAGCTTGACGGTGACAAAATGAAACGTTACTGAAAATTACCCTGTTTTGTAAAGAAAATTAAAATTTCTGACGAGGCCCTTTTTATATCAATAGAAGTCTGAATAAACAAAACTGTCGTTTCTGGGCAACTGAAAATGCTTACGTTATCCACGCAAAGCCGTCAACATCTGCCATATTTCATAGTCTGGTGTGGTCTCTGGTCTAACGGAATTATTGGAGCATATTTGTTTCACTCCACGCTGAATGGAAAGCTTTATCCCAGTGTGATACTCAATTATTTTTGGTCAAACTTAGGCAAACTCGATGCGAGTAAACTTTGGTTTCAACTAGTTTGCGAGCCACACAGGAAGTGATGCAATTGCGTTTTTGAGGATAAAATATCTCGAACGGGTAAATTTACGCAACAAGGCCATTTACTATCCTTCAAAATCTTGCTGTTGAATGGGGTTTTTAAAGAGTGAAGTATGCGTTATCAATCAGGCGATTGTTAGCGAACTAAAGGCCAACGTTAAACCGTGCCTTTATTGTAATTGGGCGTAATTTACACGACAAAGTGTTTCATTAGAAATGTCATTATGTTTTTTTTGTAATTGGGCGTGATTTACACGACAAAGTGTTTCATTAGAAATGTCATTATGTCTGTGTCAAAAAACAGCCTTAACACCTTTGTTTCCATGTTACCTTAAAGATATGACGTACATTTTTAACAATCATATATATATATATATATATATATATATATATATATATTGTTTATTTCGCAATAACGTTGCATTTCAAGATGGTACATAATGAAAATACAATTCATTAATTTGATACAATTTGAACACTTAAGCGACCGTCCCACCGGGCGAAAAAGTGCAAAGACCGCCGATGCTTCTGGCGGTAGCTCGCTGCGTGGAATGGACCTATTTAGCAGATTCCAAGCGGGCTATAAGGGAAGCAAGACGCTCATGAATGCTATGATTGTTATGATTATATTTGTCGCGGAGATTGAACTATACCAATAATACGCATTATGCTAAATGCGTACATTTCATGCTAGTCTAAGCTTTGCAAGGTCTGCTTCGAACATAACTGTGCAAATCAAAAACCATACGTCGTGGAACGCGCCTATTCTTATTTGACTGCTATGGCATTATATTACGCTGTGTTCCCACCGATATCATTTTTGCTAGTTCGTCTAGTATAATATGAACTAATATTAGTATAATCTAAATTAGAGGATCGTGATGTAGAACCCACTCTTTAGTGTCTTAGTTACACTGAGATCGTCGATAATAACAATTAACAAGCGATAAACAGTTGATTATCAAGCTCGAGAAGATTTAGTAAATACATTAATTGCATATATTCTGTTGTTTTTCAATAGTTTTGCTAGTTTTTCGATGTCTGTGTAACATTGAAATGGGCATTAGATTAGTTTAGTGTGCACTGTGCAAAATGTGCTATACAAATTACGATTTGCACCTTTCTTTTAAAAAAACTCCCCAATCGAATGTTCTAAAAATACTAACAAGAATATCCTTACATACGACATTTTTTTTTTTTTTTTTTTTTTTTTGTTCTGGGAGGTTTCGGTAATGCATGATGCACATGCGCCACTAGCAGCCTGCGTGACTAGTGTGAGACTCGCAAACCCACTAAACCCGGATTCCTCCCCACCCCCCCAGGCTCGGTATTACTTTGGCATTACATCGAAATACGACATACAAATGTCGGAAATGCCGTACTTAACAATACGTAGTCAGTTCAAGTAAAAGCGGACTCTATGGACACTTTGTCAGGTCATTTTAAAAACAAGTTGTTGAGCAGACCCTTCCCTGTCCGTTAAACGATCGTTCACATATTATGGTGACTCAAAATTCAAAAAAACAGTACAAAAAATCGAAAAAAGTACAAAGCGGATAAGCTGGGTTAGTTCTATTTAGCAGAAGAAAAAGAGCCTCTCCTACGCTGAATCTATAACAATGCATTTGGAAACTTTTGATGATGAACTTATGACCCAATTGTCACAGCGCGCACGTTGTCAAAGCGGCTGCTTCTCCAGGACCTCTATAACCTTTATGGCACATTTGGCGGTCGTTTATACAACGTAATTCCTACAGCGCTTGTTAATAATTGTAATGACACTTAAAAACAGGCAGCATCCCGTAGGAAGTTTTACGAGAACTATAGCGCTCAGTGTATTTGTCGGTTCTGCCCTCAGGAATGCGCTAAATACCACTCGGTGGTCTCTGGGTGTGTTCTCTCTCGGTACGGAACGACACGACAACAAATAGTGATATTTATACTAACATGAAGCATCTTGTATATACTCTACTTGAGTGAAATAATTATGACTGATTAATAACAGGCAACAGCAACATTTCTACACAAAATATTGGGACACTAGATGATCACTATTAAAAGCCTCGTTGAGGGGGATTTCAACAATTCAACACGCGGGCATGTTATTTCTAGTTTTTGTTGTTTCAGTGAGATCAACCGCAAAATTTTGCAAACTATCACATACGTTAGCTTCTGGTGGGCTAGCTAGGCAATGCGTTTACGTGATGATAAAATACGCGTAAGGTCTGTGAACGCGGTTCACTGGTCTTTGCGTGATTGATATGTGCATATTTACAACATTCCATTCTGCTAGACGGGGAATAATTGTAATAATGTTAATAATAATAACAACAACAACATTTACTTCAGTATATAACCTGCAGTCCGGGTTTACTTAATACAGAAGCCGTACTAGTAGTAGTAGTAAAAACGATCACCATTGTTATCACGTGAAAGCACTGTTTATACTGTATTTTCTACTGCATACGCAAAAACATAGTGAGTGACTACGCCTACGACCTAACTAGCTTCAGACGCGTTTTGAAACTGATGTAAAGTTTTCGGGCTGACCCTCAGCCAAGATTTAACGTCCACCGAACTGTTTTCCACATTGCTTCATAGACGGACCCCTATAAATAAATACAAGTGTGCAACGGTGGGGCTCGAGCCCGCGCACCTATGAGTCTCTTCCGGTTGCGAGGCGGAGACTTAATCCACCACGCCACCGGGCTCGACATTACTACTACTACTACTACTACGAACTAATGTAATAAGACCACTCCTCACGCGATTTACCCCATACCGACACTACCGTACCGAACGCACTGTACGATCGTAACAAAAACCCAACCATTTATGTGCCCATAAGAGAGATACCATATAATGGCCAAGAGTCACCATATCATGACCATGATGAGGTACCATATGATGCGATAGCTTTCGGGACTAGCTTCGGCAGCGCAGTCATTACTTCTTAGGTTAATTCCGGTACACGGCAAAGTTCGAGACATAATTGGGCCCACGAGTCCTACGATACGAGAGTACTATATGTGTTTCATCCTTTCCTAGCTCGTAGCTAGCCCACATCGTTGTTCTCGCGCTGGACTTAGCAGCGGGCCAATACTGAAACAGGTGCAGCAACCACCCGTGAGAAGCATAGCAGCAGGGAATCCATCCTCATCTTCTGATTGATCTGCGTTTCTCTCTCTCTCTCTCTATGTCACGGATATGGGGCTGTGAAGGGCTGTGCTCGAAGTAGAACACCTGCCGGTGTTATCATCTAGTGGTAATGTTGAACTCAGCAGACCTCCAGCCTGCGAGCCATTTCGAGCATATCGCCGCTATCGTGGTTCTAATTATAGAGTTAACTCATTGCTGCATTATGTCTAAGTGGACGCATCGTTTCACTACTATGCGTGTGATTTATGATATCCGCATCCATAGCTTTCACACATATGGAATGGTTGTCCAATGATATTGTTGCGGAATAATAATAATACTAATAATATTAATAATAATAACGCTCGGCCCCCATCAGCTCAGGTACAGCGAAAATCCTGAAAGATATCGGAAAACGCATAGCAGAAGTTACGGGCGATCGACGCGAGACCATGTTTGTGAGACAGATGAAGTCTTTGGCCGTTTGTAGAGGAAATGTGGCTTCCATCATAGGCGCCATAAATTGATAGAAAGCGACCGGAGCAGGATAAACCTGGGATAAACGTTCATACCCCACAACTGTAATAATAATAATAATAATAATAATAATAATAGAATGAACTGTATTTAATGCGTTAGGCCATATGTGATATGTTTCGGCAAAAATATGGGCCGTACTACACAGAGCGAGAGTTGTTCGGCAGGCGTACCAGCTTTTAGCGCTTTTCCTGCATTTTTACATAATATCATCGGCAGTGGCAGTCACGTACAATGCTACAAATATGCTTAAACTGACACAAGGCTAAAAATGAAGCAGCTTGCCAGCATTTGCTTGTTTGACTGCTTTGTCTGAGAAGAAGAGGCCCCTTACTCATATTTTCCATGCAGTACTCTATTTGAGTAAAATAGAAAAAATTATGATTGATTTATTTTCCAAGCAGTACTATATTTGAGTAAAATAAAAACAAATATATGATTGATTGATTTTCCAAGCAATCAGTCCGCAACAAATTATATCTGCCGTTGCCGTATTCGAATTGTTCTAATCGAATTTAAATATGATAAGTGCAAGCGACAGAAGCACAGCAAGTTATTATATTTGAAGTCGTTTTCAATTCGCGTTTTGTTCACGTTAACGGTGACGATCGGAGGCGCTAGACGGTCTACGAAGATAGATGGTTTCCCTAATGTGTTGTTCACTCAAGTTGCTTTGCGATGCACGTAGCTAATAAAACGACTATATTAAAGTCATTACACAAACATTAAAATCAAATGAATGTGTTCTGTTTTTCGGATGAGTGTTACGCTCATGCATTCACTGTTACATAAGCAAGTCCAACTGACAACTGATCTATGTTAGACGCGTACAATGTAGACGTTGGACATTACAAACATCTGCTGACATTGAGTTATACTGTGGCGACTGCGAGTTCGTAAAGTACCCAGCGGTACCAACAACGGACTGGTACCATTGAACGAGATAAAGGAAAACTAAGCGGTGCCTCACATTCACTGCTACAAAGGTTCGTATAGATATAGACAACAACACTAACAACTGTTTGACTACCATCGACTGTAACTACAACAAAGCAACAACAACGAAAACCACAACACTACAAATGAATAGAGAATCCGTTTAGTAATAATCATTTGTATTCGTTACTGTATTCGATTCCGCCAGTCTAATCAAACAGGTAGAATTATAACGGGCGTACCAAGAGTCAAACTCAAGATTAACTAGCTCAGTGTTTTAAAATCAGCCTTTATTACAGCACAACACTTAATCACAATACTGACAATAATAAATCGAAAATAAATAATAATAATAATAATAATATAATAATAATAATAATAATAATAATAATAATAATAATAATAATAATAAGAGCAACAATTGAGCAATCGACGTTAGGCGTTAGAAGAGACGTCGTTATTTATGAGTGCGATTAAGGTCGTGGCTGCGGCGGATCTGTGTGTTCGTTCGTCGGACTCCGATGATGTAGGCGAACTCGTAAGTTATTTAAATGAACCTGAATTAGCAAAAACGGAAGTGTTCGCAATGACGGAGACGATTGCCACGAGATCACGAGTTGCCACTGTTTCACAAAGCAGCAGCCGACGTCGTGTGATGCACCATACGACGTCAGTGCTGGCGCGTACGTGACTGGCGCAAGCGGCAAGCGAACCACTTTCATCTGCTCTGCCACAATAACTAACTTGGAGCCTGCTGAAACGAGCGACCGAACAACCAACCGATGCATTGATCATAGGCCAGTCTCGTAGTCCCAGAAATAGGAATATACTGATGAAACGAATCATATAACATTAAGAAATCGATAAGAAAGAGAAGTTCAGTGGCAGTAGGACACGGCAGCGCCGACGACGGTCGTTGAATTGAACCGGAAATTGCGTCGCTGAATTGTGTCAAAATGAAGACAACTACAGCAACAACAACAGCAGCAACAACAGCAACAACAACAAAGAGAAACGGATAATGTGGGCTATCTCTGGTTAGCGCGAGTCTCTGCTTCAATTCCAACGTCGAGTTACTATAGCGATAAACGTGCTGCTTTGTACTTGCAAGCCGATAGCCTGCAAGGTGCAAGAGGACGACGAGACTATTGCGCATACCGTTTCGTTTGAAGGACATCCAAAAATCCGCAGCAAGTTAAGAAATATTATTCAACACAATAAGCCATTTGCAGCAATAAGAAACTGACTCGAGACGTCAGTGTACGGCAACGCGCTATTATATACACATACATATATACATATAAGTTGAGTAACACAATGGCGCAGTTTAGTTTGCATAAGTAGCTTGTTCTATACTTTGCCTAAAAGTGAAGAGAAAAAGACAAACACACTATGCTATTTCTATATATATGAAAAGCTTTTTTGTGAAATCTGTTATACAGTGAAAAACACCATGGATGATAGTTTCGATACTGGTATGAGGCGTACTAAGTAATATATATATATATATATATATATATATATATATATATATATATATTACTTATTAGCATTTCTCAGACAGCATAATGTCTGCTGTGACGGTTTCAACCTAATGAACTCTTCAGTCGATGTTGCCGACAAATAAAATCACAAACAAAGTGACATCATATATATATATATATATTACAGTTCAATATAAGGCTCCGTACCAGTTATTAAAATAGTTGTCCGACCAAGCTATATTCTTAATGGAGCTCAAAATTAACGTGTGCAATTATCTTACAAGAAATTTCAATAAACAAACTCAGTTTCAAACTAAAAAAGGCAGTTTTTTTTCCAACGGAATGGGAGAGAGCGGATATTTCCTGTTTAGGAGTGATTGTGAAATTGCAAATTCGTGTTATACTGATGAGGCTGGTTGGGCATCACTTTTTTAAAATGTGAGATTGCAAGAAAATTATTTGTTCAATCGGGAAACTGAGCATACCGGCGTGTTCAAAAGAAACTCATGTGAAAATCCTCTTATATTGGCTCGCAAATGGGAAATTTCTATATTTAAAAAAAAGTCCGCGAAAGTTAAGATCTTTTGGTTTCAGCTTTTTCGTTTAATAACTTTACAAAGTGCCCTTACATGCCAATACAATATGGAACTTCCGGAGGAAGCGTACTTTATAGGAACTACTTTGGTTCCAAGCTATTGGTGGTTTAATTTTCGGTTGCCACTAAATTAAGAAAAATTCGGAACGTGTTATACATATAAAAACTAATATTGGTCATTTTTTTTCTAACGTATCGCTCGTGTTGCTTTTGAAATAACATGAAGCCGCTTATTTTGCTACAAGAGCTGCTCGAACGAGGGCGACGCCAACTGTCGCACACATCCTATGGCAATATATGCAGACATTTCCTTGCATGCATGGCTGCAACAGAAGCGGCGACTAACCTGGCCACCACATCAACAACTAAACAAGCAACGTAGATAAGACTCCAATGAAATGTGGCCCAATGAAATAGCCAATCGAAACTAAGATCGAGAAGTAATCAGCAACAGGCCCGCCTCGGCCAACCTGTCGATCCGTTAACCTTATGTCCCATATATATATATATATATATATACATACCATACATATGGTGCAATAAATAAATTATGATGATGATGTTAACCTTATGTCCGAACGGTGAGCCCGTACCGCAGCTGTCTGGTGTTATCTCATTATGTTGAAACCCAATTCCTGAGCGAATACTTCGCTCCTATCGTGCTTTATTGCAAAGCGAAATTCTGCTTTTATGGATACCTTATGGAATTTTTCAAATATTGGACTTAAATGCTAAATTATGGCCAACCAACTGTTTTCCCTTCCGCTGCGTTCAGTGTTTGCCATCATTCTCAAACAGAAAGCAGGGGTTTTATCTAGAATCAAATCAAAAGATCACTCCTCACTGGCAAGACCGGCCGTGCGTCACTGCGTCAAAAGCACTCTCCTATACCAAAAGACACTAAAAGTGCTAAACAAATTCCGTTGTAGAGCTGGAGAGTCAGCTTCAAGTCCGATAGAACGACGGTGATCTTACATCTACATTTGGAGCCGAATGAAGTGCTCAACCCAAAACCACAAGTGATACGACAGCGTTGAAGTGAACGGCGACGAGCGAAGTGGCACGTGTTCACCCGATTATATGCTTACCTCCATTAAATATGGAACCGACTTCATCGGCACGCATGGCGACAATAGCTTTTGTAAATAGAAGAACGCTTTATCGTCTCGTTTAGAGAATATACGATGCACGTGCACTATCAGCAGCTAGCAGCAACTCGTGTGCGATTCTCACGTTAACTAATCCTTCCCACCCTAGAATATTAGAACCTCGATTGCCTCAGCTACCGCATTATCACATTATTTATTAAAAACATACTTTTATCTTAATTTTCCTTCACATATATATATATATATATATATATATATATATATAGGGAAATCAGCAAAACAATGTATTTATCAATATATATGTATATATATATATATATATATATATATATATATATATATATATATATATATATATATATGTGCACTGATTTGGAACAATTTGATTTACTAAGTAAATGTAGAAAAAGGTCTTACGTTTCGGAGGCAGACTAGGCAGCAACGCTTCCGAGGTGCTGTTATTTACACGGGACAGCTAAGCGATGGCAGCGTCAAATACAAGACCCAAAAACACGAGGCCACTGGCCAACCACTTGCCAGAAGTTTAACTCGTTCCCGAAGAGCAGTACCGACCCGAGAACGGTGATGAACTTTCGAACTGTCGTCACAATCGAGCAGGGCAGCGGGGCCGAACTCGACGATCATGGCGAAGATGAAGATCTGGCCGACAGCCGAACAGATCGCGAATAGCGCCACCTCGGCGTACAGCCACGGAAAGCGGTGCACAAACACGACGAATTCCGGAAACTCGGTTGAGCCCATCGTGAGCAGGACGGGTGTCATGTAGAGGCAAGCGATTGCATTCAAGGTGTACATCATGTGCAGCGGCTTGGTGTCGGCGCCCTCGACGATAGCTTGACGCTCCTCCTGCAAAATACCGAGCAGCCCGTCGGCGACGACCGACATGCTCAGCAGGATCGTGCCGAAGCACCTGCTCGCACGCTCGCCGTCACCCCCGCGATAGACGGCGTCTCCCCCGCGATCGACGGCGTCACCCCCGCGGTCGACGGCGTCACCCCCGCGGTCGACGGCGTCACCCCCGCGGTCGACGGCGTCACCCCCCCGCGGTCGACGGCGTCACCACCCCGCGATCGACGGCGTCACCCCCGCGATCGACGGCGTCACCACCGCGATCGACGGCGTCAGCCCGCGATCGAATGCGTCACCCCCCGCGATCGCCGGCGTCAGCCCCCGCGATCGAAGGCGTCACCCCTGCGATCGACGGCGTCACTTCCACGATCGACGGCTCTACCCCCGAAGAATCGACGTGGTCGGCCTCGAGCAGGAATAGGGCCACGCCGACGACAATCATCGCCACGAAGAACCACTTGTACGGCGGGTAGCGTCGCCGCAGCGACACGACGCTGAGCGCCATCACCGGCAGCGGCTTGGCGCTCCTTGGCGACGATCTGCGTCGGATAGTCGACGTAGCGCAGCGCCCACGATACTGGCGATCATCCCGCCGAGGTAGAGCGCCGACCCGCACACGTAGTAGAGGCGGCCGGCGTGGTCGGCGCCCACGTGCAGCGCCGCGAGCAAGCAGCCCTGGCGATGACCGTGTTCGCCAGACACTGCACGAACAGCAGCGAGTAGAAGAAGGTCGAAGCGTTCGCCGGCCGGGCCGTAGCGCGCCTTCAGCACGCCCTCCTGTACGACGCCGTACACCGCGTACGAGAGACGATGCCGATCGAGTAGGTCATCATCTTGCGGCCGGACGTGGTGCCCGAGGTACCTGAGGTGCCTCGGGTGCCGCCACCCCCGCCACCGGCCGCTAGCTGGCGACGGCTGGTGACGGGCCGCGGGTACGCAGGGACGACGTAGGCCATTGTCGGTGGCCTCGGCCGATCTTCTTTTTCGGTGACCAAGTTCTTCGTCGGCGTACGTAGAGATCGTCGGCCGGTGGTCATCGGCGGCTTCAATATCGTTTTCGTCGTCATCATCGTCGTCTTCGTTGCAGTCGTTGTCATAGTTGCAGTCCACTGACGCGTGGTCGTCGTCGTCGTCGGATGATGGAGGAGGCGGCGGCGGTGGCGGTGGTGGTGGTAACGGTGACGGCGGTAGAGTAACGTCGCTCGATGAGGTTCTTTTCCTATACTGGTCGTTGCCGCTCAGAGGCTGTTGCGCCGGCCGTGACAGTGTCGGTGACTTTGGCGACGCCAGCAGAGCTCGAGCTTCGTTCGCGTCGAGCAGCGGGATCAAGATCGCCGTCACCTCACGCTGTTGCCGTTGAGGCATCCGTCGTTTGCCGCGGCCGCTCGCAGACGCACATAAACGCACTCACAAATGCACAATACACCAACACCGGCAGCAACAGCAGCAACAACAACAACAATCCTAACTACAAAAACAACTATCACAGCCACAACAACTACCACATTACTACTACTAATGCACACACCAACTACCACTATGACTACTACTAATGCACACCACCACCACTACTACTACGACTTCTACTAGTACTATTACAACAGCAATTAAATAACGACGACGACAACAATATCAACAACAACAACAACAACGACGACGACAGCTGCTACATCAACGGCGACGGTGGCAAACTTGATAAGAGACCCAATCGAGGCCTGCAACGGCATTCACAGCGACGCTGACAGCGAGCGTCTTAACAGCGTCGCCACACATGTCGCAGGCAGGCAGGGAGAGAAGATAGGATCCATCCGGAAGCTCACAGTCTACGCGAGTGGCGTCGCTTGACATCGGTCGTACGATGATCGTGGCGATGCAGGATGTCGGTGTCTTCGCATAGACTCGCATGATCTCTGAGGCTCAGACGCCTATGCAGGCTGCGGGGGGCCGCGTCTCGACAAGAGAGCGGACCACTCGAGTCGAGTCGGAGGAGGGAGGATGGATGATGGAGGATGGATGATGGGGGTGGGAGGGAGAGGGGAGACAGGGGGGGAGGGAGGAGGAGGAGGAGAGAAAGAAAAGAGACAGAGGAGTAAAGGCAAGACGCAAACTTCTGTAACTGGTCACTCACCCATAGAGACGGCATGCCGGCGCGACGTCACGATACTAACGGCGTCAAGCAGGTGGCCGTGTGACGGCGGATGACGTGACCAGCTAAGG
>QVRM01006547.1:0-39546 GCA_003439945.1 Dermanyssus gallinae | reverse complement strand
TACCAAACATCGACAAAGCGCCATTTTGTCAACTACTTTGTCTTCAGCTTAGCTGTATAGGAGGTAATTGTAGTAAACCTGTAAATAGTTTCTTTTTGCGTTATGTTTATACTTGAATGCCACTCAGGTAAAAGAGCATCGATACTAAACACACCATTTTTTTTAAAAATATTCGTTACTTTCATGAAGGATATTATTGAGAATATGCGCAACTATATTTTGGCATTCTGTTTTTTATTCTTAGCAATAACCCTGAGGACTAAGCCCAGTAGACTAACCACGATCGACGGTAAGCTTCTTGACGGGATACCCTCATTGCCTTGAATGGGGCCGGACCCTTGTATGGATGCCACCGCAACCGACTCGTTTTCCCCTTAATTATCGTTTAGATTTACTTAGAGCTTGTACGCCGCGACCCTAGCAGAACAATTTGAAGCTAACTACAGGAGATAATATATATATATATATTATATACATATTGCTTGAGACATGATGAGTAATTTATTTCCAATGGTAGGATAGTATATATATATATATATAATATATACATATTGCTTGAGACATGATGAGTAATTTATTATCCAATGGTGGGGATATGTATATATATGCTTTTACCACATTATGTTATGTATTACACTGATATGTTAGGAGCAGTCAATGTGGGTGCTTCGAAAGTCAGCCAATAGTCGACGGGCTAAAATTTACAGCCTCGACTGCTGACGAGTTATTGCGGCGTATGGCGACTAAAGGTTCTTGGCATAACAAAAGCCTTGCAGAGACGTTTATGTAACTACAAAGATGACTGGCCCCAAGGTAGAGTCCTGGTTTTTTTTTTCTATAGACGTAGTGGGGCTCACCCGAGTGCTTAAGCACGTGTCAGTTAGCAAAGGCAAATCAGCAAAAGGCCGGGCGGGCCAATGTCAAAATACAATGGAAAGTCACAGAGGTTCTGGAAGACCTTTCCAATTTTCAATCAGAGACCTTTGCATTTGTGATTTAATGTTGTGTTTACAAAGGCTTTAAACATTACGAGCATAATCAGTTAATGATAACTAAATGCAGCAAATCCACCTGACGTTAGATGATGGCGGTATGTTTAAAGTTGAAACAAAAACACCAAGGCCAATGACACGATAACTCTAGGGCTCTCTGCCGGATGTAATGTGTTAATCCTGGGATTGAAGCTAATACTAGACAGATTAGAAGCTAGATAGTTTTCGCGTTTATGCTGCAATTTCTATGTTACCATTTGGTACCATTTGACTGGATAAGTATATGCCATAAAACCGCAAATAGATTAGTAAGTCCACAGGATTACAACACCTGTGCAATTATAAACAACAACCTAACAGAATTCATTGAACTGTATTCGGGAATTAGTGAGTTTGTATTGTGATGTAAACAGTTTTCAATTCACAATAAAACAGACTATACAACTTGATGAGTTTTGCACCCGGAAGCAACTAAGGAGCTCATATAGATTTTAGAAACAAATCAGCTTCCCACTTCGATCAAGTAGTGTGCGTTTTTTTTTTGACTTTGATGAGTTTGCTTTTTCACTATTTTTATGCTTGTAATAACAACTGATTTGCTCAGCTAGTGTTCTTGACAGACCAAGAAATTTCTCTCGCGTTTCGGTTTATGTGTCAGTTGAAAACATATCATAAACACTACCACCGGATTTACCCAGTATAATGAGTACGGAATCTGTCAAACATTTTTTGCTGTTTCAATTAATTCGTTTAGTTACATATTTGTCTGCGATTCTGGACCTCCACCAAGTAAGTTAATGCTCCATGAAAACTGTTTCTATTATGCGGCTTTCTCGGAAAATCTTGATTTCTTGAAAGATTCGGAAAATCTTGTTCGCCCTTTGCAAAAAGAAACTGCCATTGTTCTATTTTCTGAAATATATTTAATATTATTAGGTCCCGCGAATTGTGTTTGTTACATCAACGGGTTTCGAAACAACCATCATCTAGGGTTTTGCTAGTTCTGCTATGGACTGCCAGACGTACGGTTCATGAAAGCCCTCCACGTTGCGTTCGTCACTTCAGCATATAAACGTCAGAAATACGTTCCCTTCAGATTCTATCGTTTTGCATACCCCGTCAGTAGCGGGCTACCTGTCAGCAGGTGGACAACCCTATTCCTGTACGTATAGCGCAAAACCCTCTTTAGTAGGAAAAACCTTATCCCTTCATTTAAGCGTAACTCATCCACTCCAGCTGATCCCATATAGTGGAAACCATATGCGGCAATGGGTGCTATCTGTATCCCAAAAGCAACTGCTGTAATCCATATATATATCTATAATATATATATATATTAATAGAGGCATGAATAACTTGAATACGGTTTTTATGCCAATTCGTTGCTAATAATGGCAGTGAGCTGGTTGTTTTTGCGCCAGATGAAAACATACTAACGCAACATTGAGCGAGACGATCAAGAACAAGTCCAAGCCAAGTAAGAGGCGGAAACATCGTCTATGGAAGATTACAAGCCGCTCTGTTTCAACGGCAATGCGCGCATTATATTGTCGTTTCGGTTGTTGTTGTTGCTGTTAGTGGTACTTTTGCTCCTTTTTTGCTGTACTGGCTGCTGCTGCTGTTGTTGTTTTTGCGTCGTCCGTTCAAAGTGATTTCTTTCTGATCGGAGAGTAGAGTACTTTTTTCAGCCAACCATCTGGCCACCTGTCCATTAAGCCATTGGTGACATTAGCTTGTGCACGCATTACATATAAACACATACATTAAAAACACCACAACCAGCGCCCGTGTACGCCGGCGGACGACAGCGGTGAAGACAACGATACGTCGACGCCACGCTCGCGGCACACCCACCCGAGACGCAATCGTCTCCATCGACTTCAGCTTGTCTCTGCCTCAATATACAGAACAGAGCCCTTGGTCGCCGAGACTTGTAGACACTGTGGTGGAACTGATACTACGAACTGATACATGTTCGGTGAACCAGTGAAGCGACCATGAAAAAGCATTCTCCTCTCTCGATCGATTATTTTTCCTCCTCGTTTTCACTTATCTTTCGCGGCGACGGTCGCTCGCACGCCCGCCCGCCCGCCGCTCTAGCTTTCTGGACATTTTAAAACAATTTATTCTGGAGCCTTATCTTCGATCCGTATCGACAGAAACGACATGCGAGTCGATGGCGCCTTCTTCCATACCCTGCCCGGTTTCCCGTCGTTGTTTCTGTTAGGCTGCTAACGCTGCTGCTGATGCATGTTGTTGTTGCCGCTGCTGATGCATGTGTTGTTGTTGCCGCTGCTGATGCATGTTGTTGTTGTTGCCGCTGCTCATGTGTTGTTGTTGTTGTTGTTGTTTATGTTGTTGTTGTTGCTGTTGTTGTGTTGTTGTTGATGATATTGTTGCAGTTGATGTGGTGCTTTGCTGTTCGCTTGTTGTTCCCTTGTTGCAGTTGATGTGGTTGCTTTGTTATAGTGGTTGTTGCTGTTCGTTTGTTGTTCGCTTGTTACGTTTGTGTTGCCTTTTCTACTTTCTACTGCTGTTGGTGCTGTTCAGTTCTTGTTGTCGTCATGGTCGTCTCGTTGGATTTTTTTTCGTTAATCTTTGTTACTTTTTGCTGGTCTTTTTTACTGTTGTTGTTTATTGTTACTCGTTGTGTCGTCTGATTTCGGTCTGGTTGCGGTTACTTACTTCTGCTGCTGCTGCTGTTGCTGGTGGTGGTCGTTTGCCTCATAACTCCTCCGGCCGGCGTCCCAGACTTCAGCTGGCTAGTGCGCCCGTCATTGCGTTGGGTTGCTGGAACGACACGACGGGAAAATGGGCCTGGCCGCCAGCCGTGCCTCGGCTGACCACATTTGTCTTCCTGCCAGCCATTGCCCTGTGTAGTATGTAGTGTGCACAGATTCTGCAGCACTCTTTTTCTGCAGCACTGAGCTGATTCACGGCCGACCACCTCCACCACCGCCGCAGTGAGGTGAGATGAGGTCGTCGAAGCAGACGGATTAGAGCGACTGGATCCTGACCTGAGCTCCGGCCAACTCCGTGACAACAACGACAACAACAGACCTTGCCCACACAATGGGCACCACACCAACAGTGAGACTCCGCCTTGATTCGGACACTCTGACTTCGCAGACGACGACGACGATG
This sequence comes from Dermanyssus gallinae, assembly GCA_003439945.1. Lineage (NCBI taxonomy): Eukaryota > Metazoa > Arthropoda > Arachnida > Mesostigmata > Dermanyssidae > Dermanyssus > Dermanyssus gallinae. Next base: position 35,410 of record QVRM01006547.1, on the reverse strand, counting down.
ACGGTGCCAATGACGGAAGCGAAACGGAGTGACACGTTCGGAACGAGGTGGCGGGCACGACCCAACGTCGAAGTCGAAGGTCTGCCGAGGCCTATCTTGATGTACCTCGCGAGGGCGCGCGCGTTACAGTCTGCGTATCGTCACCAACTAATCGCTGCTTCTGCTACTCACCTGTATAGCAGCAGTGGTAGCAGCAATGTATTCATATTAATTATGACCATTAGCCGCAACAGGTGCTGCTGCTGCAGCAGCACCACCACCTCGACGATATGGCGAGCATCATGATCGGCAGTTAGAATCAGTTAGCAGCGTCGGGTCTAATAGTCTGTCGACTGCAATTAGTGCACACATCACTACGAATATTTTGTCGTTTTGCGGCCGCGTACATAAGTCATCTATGTGCACATTTACTTATCTTTTCTCTCTCTTTTTCTCTCTATATATATATAATATATATATATATATATATCTAATATCTATTTGACAACTTAGTTGCATATTCCATATGGTTTTGGTTCTTCTCGCAACTTGAATTCTACTTTCTCGGGAGGATCAATAACTAATACCGCTGAATTAGGTATGGCAAAGCTCCAGGGGAATTACGACGCTATATGACATTTTTTCTTATACAAGTGCCCATGTAAACTGGTTACAGAACGAATTTTTCTGGTAAGGAACTGCAGACCGTAGGAATATCACACGCAAGAGCGCAACTATGTAGTTTTCTCGAACAAAATAAATCTCAAATTAGTGGGCGCGACAAATAGTTGTGCTAGCGATATGTGTAAGTGAAAAGATAACTTCCAATGGAACTTCAACTTCAGCTACCCCTTTTAGTAAATGGCATGGTTTATGTCATCTGAAAAAGCAATGGGGGCCGAGAGGCCGAGAACCGAGCTTCAGGTGGTGCCTATGTCGACCTGCCTCGAAGATGATTTAAACCCTCCCGACTCTTACCGCTCGTTCGACAAAAAAAAATAGAAAAAATCAATACCAGTAAACTGTGAGAATAATTAAAATATTCAAACAGTTTAAACAACTAACGGGTACGACAGTTGAAAGCAAACAGTTGTGTCACAAATGGCTCTTAGGCAGAATTCATCAACTTCAACTGTACCAATAATTTCTTGCTACAGATGTGTTAATGCCAGCTTACTAAACCACTTCGGTCGAAAACCAAATTATCTAGCAAACAGCTAAGAGCACAATTCCATGAGTTGCAATCCAGACGAGTCAGAGTTGCCTTCTCAAACACTTTAACTCGTCAACTTAAATCCGATGACAGTAAAAACCATGTGTTCTATATAGTATTGCTGCACATTACTACAACTCCGTGGTCAAGCATCACGGAGAACAGCGCTTGGGTAATGTATCGCTGTCCCCTGTCACTTTAAAACGTAGCTGCTAGAAAAACGACTGTTGGTTTTCCAGTAGTAGATAGATGATCCACGAAGAGCTAGCTGCTTCTTGGACGCATGCAGTCGTTTTTAACTCTTTACCTAACTATGAATTGGCGAATGAACAGTACGGCTCACTCAATACCCCGATACAACCAGTTACATACAACACGTAGCATGTGGACCTGTTTCGGACGAAGATCAAATCAAACAGAGAAAACCAATACATACAGGGGCTGGCCGCACCGAATCCGTCGGGTTTCTTACATTCAAACGTTCACAGAGAATGAAACTAGCCCGCTCCATTGGACTGGACCTGCCACGACAGAGGACACTCGTGGGAAGGCAATTCCTATATTGGGCTTGGACGTCGTCGTTAACAATGACAGCAACAACAACACCAATGATAATGAACACAACAGCAACGAAAACCTCTCAACACAACAAGAATTTCCGCCCAACATAAACTAATCCGGGTGGAAACCGGCGCGTCTCTCTTTCCTATCCAGCCGCAGCAACTGCGCTATAACCACTAACTGATCAATGAACTCAAAAACACAGTTTTGACCAATGGGCCAACGGGCCACTGTAAACTAATTCTTTTACACGATTAGACTAGTAATCGTGATAACGCCAAACACAGAACCTGGTTGCGTTTAGCTGCGACTCGAAGTGAATTTCGAATGCCTTTCAAAGTGTTCGGGCTAATTCAAATGCCAGTAACCTACCACCACTCAACTCATACCATGGTTTGGTAGAACTACACCGTCACTTCTAACGTACGGGCTGGCAGCATTCCAACGTACACGACCAGAATGCATTCGACGTTACGAAAACAACCACGGACGCCGCGATGCTATCAACGAGCATACGCATCACCTGGCGGCAGTCTTTGATAGCGTCCCGCCACCAGGTACCTGCTGGCGGCTGATGGCGAGATGAGGCGTTATAATTGTTATGCCTGAACTCGGCTAATGAGTAATGACCTACGTTTATCAGATCACTAGCAACAAAACGAAAGCATTAGTGTGCCCTGCTGCAATGCCTGAACGCGGTAACGGGGTAACGATGAGCGTTAATTAGTCTGGCATGGCTACGGTGAAAACAGGGAAACATTTTCCTTACCAATATACAGCTATGACAGTCTGTTGTTATACGCATGGGTATCGATAAAGCGGATTAACAGGGAAAAGGCCCATTTGGCGATGCTTACCACGTAAGGCTTTGTTCCGTACAGAAAAAAAAACTTAAAACAGAAATATACTGTGTATTTAGTTTTGTTTGTGAAATGTATATACCTTTATAGCCCGACGGGCCCGTTTATGCCGACGACGATAGTAGCAATATTAACGCTTACGGTCTAAATATTACCTAGTGAATTATTGCATTGGAAATAGGTATTATTTTTTCACAATTATTATTATTATTATTATTATTATTATTATTAAATTACTTTTTATGTTAGCACTTTGGAGTGAACAATTGATTTATTTAACAATGATTATTATTATTATTATTATTATTATTATTATAAGAATGTACCATTTTGTTCAGTAGTACACAAAATCTTCTCAAGCAGTTGCTGAATGGACCAAATCTTCCAAAGCAGTGGACAGACTGTAGTCGGGGATGTGACGCCTTTTTACTATAGCAAGATCGAAAGCTCAGCTTAGATACTTAGGCGACTCGATCCACGCCCAACGAAAGCGATATTTCGATCCTTAAATGCCTTTATTATCGATCCTTAAAAATCTGTTTTATCAGCAGTAAGGCTCCTCGTGCTTAAGATTGTTCCCGGGCTGATGAATAGTCTTGACAGGGTGTAATATCAGCTCACGCTGACAATTTTTAACCAGCTTGCGAGGTGTTTTTCGTTGTATGTGAAGCAAGTGCTATGTTTGTCTATTGGAGCATGGATTTGCTTTATGTATATTTTTTCTTGTAGAGGAGGTATTAAATGCAGTTATCGCTACGAGCCTCTCTCTTAAGCAGTGTGGGACTCGACCCTGACGGTTGGATGTTATTCCGTTAAGACCCATACCCACTAAACGCATCTCCCACCCTTCACTCTCTGATAGCCCAGATCTTCATGAAACAGCACTATGGACTAGCCGGAGAAGTGGGGAGCGCCCTTTCAGATCAATTGGCATCACTTGTGTCTGTCTTTTTTCGCACTTTTCGTATTTCTCCTGGAAGGATAAATATTTTGTATCTCTCCTGCTAGGATTTATGTATTTTATGTCGGGTCATCTACGTGCTATTGAAACAATCAAACTAAGGCTGAAGATGCTGCGTACAGTACGTAACAAATGTTTTGATTTCGGAGTGGAAAGCTAAAGTTGAACAGGCCAGACGGAAGGTCGAGGGACATTGAACGTGTTCAATGCCTTGCACCTTTGCCTGGCCGTCGGACTTAAACACTTTGTTGGTCTTGTGACAAAGCCTCTTTCGCTTCTAGCTCTGTTTTTAATCATCCGACGATAGGCATTGTCAGCTTTATTAGATATGCAAAAAGTATACTTTTCGAGTAGCCGAGGGATCTTCATGCGGTTTGCCTGTTTTAGTAAAAGGGTTTTAAAAAAAACGCTATTAGTGGCTTAGGATAGTCTCCGCCGGCGAGCATTTAATTAATCATGCGTTTTTTTAGTACCTTTCCGCGGTTCTGTAAAAGCATGCACAGTTCTTGCGGGGGGGAGGGGGGGGCGACTGCATCTAGGTCCAGTGCTTTTCCTGGCCGTATTCGTTTGGCCGCCGCGATTCAGGTCTCTTCGATTGCGATTTGAACCTAAGGTTTATAATCTCCTCCGAGAAGACCGATGCTGGTTGTTAATAAAAAAAAAAATATATATATATATATAGAGAGAGAGAGAGAGTATTTAATATTCAATTGTTACAGGGATACTAGGTATATGATTAACTCACTACACAAGTGCTTGTGACGGCACCAGTTCGTCCGCTTGACCTCAAAGGGGCAGCCCCTCATTGTGCCCATCTATACAATTATATATATATATATATATATATATATATATATATTGAGAACACAAATGGAGCGACAATTGTCTCCCGATATATATATATATATATATATACATGTGTCAATCCTAGCTCTTTGCATATTGGAATACGCCTTTTTCGGTGGCACATGTATTTCGATTTAGGTATTTGTGACAGTGACGACAGCATCGAAGACGTTACTGCTCCAGCCGACGCCGACAACGACAACGTTCATGTGTTCGGCCGGCGGAGACGGCTTAACAGCGGCCTACTGTCGAAATGGTCGGAAGAATTGTGTCAAGAGATCTTGTCGGTGATTACAAAGTTATTCGCACCGGCCAGCTTAGCGAGCAGGGCTTCATGTGGTGGTGCGATCGTGTCGTCGTTGTAGCCGATCGTGGCTCCATCTAGCGGCATGCGGGCGGGGATTGCCATTCCCGGCCGTCGCATAGCGCTGCTGCTGCTGCTGCACGCATGGCGTCTGTCCCCCCTTCGCCCTCGTAGCCGACGCTGCCAGGAAATGCACGCACGGCAATCGGCTCCTGTCAGCCGTACACACGTCAACCATTTGGAGAATGGCAGTGTTTCCCTGCCAGAGCTGCCCTATACGTCGATACATGTCGAAACAAAGCAGCCTAGTTATGACCTGCAGACCGTGTTCGCTCTCCCTTCGATTCGTCATTCTTCGTGGTGGCTGGGTTCGACCATTGCGGCTAGACACACACACACAACCAACGCCGGCTAGATAATAACGCCCTAAAGAATGCTTTTTGGGGGCTTCGTTCAATCCTACACGAAGCAACGGTCAGACGACATTTGCAAATTATGCAGAATGCGTAGCAGATCCCCTCGAGCATGCAGGGCGCATTGATTGCCGTAAAATGCACTTATCATGAATCAATAGCTAATATATATATATATACGAAGGCGGATCGGCAAGTTTTAGTACGTTAAATTTTGCTGCTCGACCGAAACTATAATACCAAGATTTGTGCTGCTGTGAGAGGCGCCATTCATCAGTTGTCGATAGCGGCCTTTGTTGCCTGAAGTTGGTTTAAATAAATGGAGAAAACGAGGTTCGGCAGATTTTAATAAGCAACATAAAATGGAGGAACGACGATTTTGCAAATGGTGGAAATGTGACAAACTGCTTATGGTGTGTCAAACGGTGTTCGACAAACTATGTATACGTGCCACTGTCGATTCCACGAGGGCCGTATAGAGACCGAAGATGACCCCCGTTAGGAAAGGGCTTTGGCGTCTATAACAGAAGAAAACGTTGAAAAAGTTTGTTATGTCATGCTCAATAATCGCCGAATCACTATCAGGGAGGTAGCTGAGAAATTGAAGATCTCGTATAGACTTTGTAACAATATTTACCCTTATTTTATACGTCTGAAAGCTGTCAGTGAGGTATGTTCCAGAAATGTCGGTCATTAGGAAATACTATTGCAAATTTCAAAGAGGTTGCGCGAAAACGTCCGACACAAGAGACCTGAATTCTAGGCAAACAGCTCCTGGATCTTTCATTACGACAACGCACACCCGCACACGTCGTTGCTATCCGCGATTTTTTGACGAAAAGTCGAATTTATATTTCCGCAACATTTATATTTGCCAAACCCGTTTTCGTGTGACTTTTTCTCTGCTCCCCCGGATAAAAAATTAAAGGGACAGTGTTTCGAGACTATAAAGGAGATGAAGAAACGTTCTCAGAAGCTCTCAACTTGATTCTGAAGGAGGAGTGTTTAAAATGTTTGAAGACTGAAAAAAGTGCACGTGCATTGCAGCGGAAGAAAACAGATTTGAAGGGAACAGAAACACTTTAAAAATTAAAAAAAAAATTAATAAACAGGTATCAGAACTTTTTAATCTGTGCTCATATATATATATATATATATATATATATATATATATATATATAAATTACTGATGGAATACAGAGACAAAAATGTTTTGTATAGACGTGAGAGTGAAATTAATGCGATGAAAGATCTAAACAAACCAGCGTGGGGGCAAGGCGGTCAAGACAAGTTATATATGTATCTTCATCGATTCATCGACTTCGATGAGCGATCTCGGTCAGATGCCATTGACTGAGTCTTCAATTGAGGAAGCGTACGTGAAATAAAACCACTAATATGTATCTTCATATTAAACTTCAGGTCAACATATCCGACGCTTCGTGCATTGAAGATGTGCCTCACGGGATTCCAAGCCCTTAGAAAACAAAGGATGGTTTGGACTTAATATTAATTAGTGCAAGGCGAGGCGCTCAGCGCATGTTGATATATATATATATATATATATGAGTCTGATGAGCCTGAGATATATATATATATATATATATATATATATATATATATAATATATATATATGAGCCTGATGACCTAGCTTGATTGATATCTGCTCAGGCACGTTAGCTGTTTTTCGAAACGGCACTGTTGTGCTGCAGACAAGATGGTCTATTACAATATAGATCGAGACTGTGAGTTAAGTAATAAATGCATGAATCCTTTTACCAATGGATACTTGGAAGGCGATGTTGCTTGATTATGCAACAAGACTGACAGTTTGAACTGGTCGGACCAAATGTGGATGGTACATGCCGTTGTAATGTTACGTGCTCTTTGCAAGAACGTGTCCCATTTCTAGCCAGAGTAGGCTAGTCTTATTACTTACCAGCATCTAGATTGCTGTTCAGTAATTAAAAAAATTAAAACATTAATTGAAATTCAACATTTCGTAGTAATCGCAGTAGTAACAACAGCAACAGTAACTGCTCGAACAACACCAATTGGGACTGGTGACTTTCAACAACAACATTGATGGAAAACAACAAAGAAAACAAAGAAATTCATAACAATCAATTGACAACAAGACCAACGGGAAATAACAATAACAGAAACGACTATAATAACAATGTAACAGCCAGTATCATTTACAACAATAATTGTAAACAAAAAACATTACAAGCACAGCAGTCGCAACATCAATAATAGTAATAACAAAAACAAAAATTAAACAACCACAACAGCAGCAGCAAACAACAACAACAAATGCGCCAATAGGACAGGTGACAGGAAAGAATTTGAAATCGGATGACGCAAACCAATAAAGCTAGTGACAGACCGACAGACAAACAGTCATACAGACATGAAACATACATAGAGACTGAGTGATGGACGGACGCACAAAGTGACGCACACATGGAGAGACAGTCAAATAAGCCGAAACAGAGAAACGCGACACATAGTTGTTGCACCATTTGCCGCGCTTGTCGACTGTTGCTTCAACAACGCTTGACATTGGCCGGTTGTTGTTTTTGTTGTTGTTGTTGCTGCTGCTTGTGTTGTTGTTGTTGTTGTTGTTGCAGCTGCTTGTGTTGTTGTTGTTGTTGATGCAGTTGTGGTGGCTATAGCTGCTGGAGCTGTTGGTACTAATGTTGTTGTTGCTGTTGCTGCTGTTGTTGTTGTGGTTGTTGTTGTTGTTGTTGCTGTTGCTGCTGCTGTTGCTAGGAAGAAACATATCACCGACCTCGTCATCCCGACAGCTCAGCTCCGACACGACAGCTTGGAGACGTCGTCAAGCTTGGAGACGTGGCGGCGGTGGCGGCAGCTCGGTGTTCCCGCTGACTGTCGTTGCTGCTCTTGCTAATGCTGCCACGAGCCGCGCGACAGCTACTGTTCAGCTGGCACCGCAATAACAAGCGTATGACATCTTCTCGAGTAATAATAATAATAATAATAATAATAATAATAATAATAATTATTATTATTATTATTATTATTATTATTATTATTATTATTATTATTATTATTATTATTATTATACCCTCTTGTTCGGGGTTTTGTTGTTAGTGCAGAGTGAGGTAAACAACAAGAACAACAACAACAGCAACAGCAGCAGCAGCGACAGTAAGGCTGTACTGCTTTGGTAGCGCTCATCCCTCAACGGCTGTCCAATGAAAATGACAGCAACAACAACATCAACAACAACATCAACAACAACAATATCAACAGCATGAGCGATAGCAACAGCAACAATCTCAACAGCATGAACGATATCAACAGCAACAACGGCAACAACCAGCGCGACGGTTTCAACGACATCAACAACAATAACATTAAAAACAACAACAGCAGCAACAGCATCCATAGTTTCTATTGCAGTGGTTGCTGTTTCTGTTTTACGTGTTTTGCAGCCGTTTTTTCTGCAGCCACTGTTTCTGCTGCTGTTTGCTTCTGCTGTTGCTGTTTATATAACCCGAAAACCGCTCGTCTCGCAGCGTTCTCGCGTGTCGCAAATCGATCGGAAAACGGCAGCCAATGGTTAACAGATCGGCTACCGTAGTTGCAGTAAGCGTGGTGGTGGTGGAGATGGTGGAATCGAGCCCGGTGGCGTGGTGCATTCGTCTGCGTCTCGCAACCGAAGGAGACACCAGATAGGTGCGCGGGCTCGAGCCCCACCGTTGCCCCACATTTGTACTTATGGGGGTAGTCCGTCTATGAAGCACTGCGAAAAGCAGTCCCGTGGACGTTAAATCTTGGCTGAGGGTCAGCCCGAAACCTTTTTTTGGTGGTGGTGGTGGTGGTCGTAATAGTAGAGTAATCATATTAGTACAAGCTGTTAGAAATAGGAAACGCTGGTGGCGGCAACGTGGCCTAGGTAGTGACAACTTTCGGAGCCTAAATGCTTCGCTGGCTTCCGGTGTGCAGGTCCGATCTCGGCTGTCTCGTCTCGGAGATCTGTTTGGGCGTTCGAGCATGCTGGTAGTGTGTGGAAGCAAAAGTATTTGAATTAAGAGATGACGACGCACTCTGATGGCGCACTTGGGTTCAGTGTGTTCCTAGACATCATTGCACGCTCGGTCACAAAAATTTGTTGTTGTTGTTGTTGTTGTTGGAAAAGACCCATATTATAGCGCAGCAATTCCGAACACAAATCCGAGCAAAAACCGCCGCAAAACAAATCGAGTAAAGAAAATGTCCTATATATAACCAAGCTGCGGAACGACAAAAAATTCCTTCTCCAGCTCTCGGACGTAATTATCTAGCACGGCAATTAAAACCTCGGGGCGTCACAGAGACATGAAACACACACACACACCAAGGAGAGTTCGACCGTCGTTGAAGAATCATGGAAATAGAAAAAGTAGACGTAGTTAAAAGAAGTAGAAGTTGTAGTCTAGCATGTTTAATTAGTGTTGCATTAGTTAGCAGGTGTAGTCCGTGAGTGAACTAATTATTATATTAGTAATGAGGAGGCCGTGGAAAGGTAGAAGAGAGCAAAAGACAGCAGAAGAAAAATCATTTTGTGGCGACGTAGCTTGTGGTTGCTGTGCTGCCGTTGTTGTTGTCGTTTTTGTTGCTGTTGTTGTTGTCGGTTGTGTTGTTGTTGTCGTTGTTGTTATTGTTGTTGTAGTAAAGTTAGTTACGGTTGTCGGAGCCGTCGTCAGCTGTCGTTGCTGTGCCGAAAAAGTCAATGACGCCGGTGTCGCCAATCGATATGTCAAAATTCAGTAGTAGTGAGTCGTGGTTGTTGTTAGTGTTGCCAAAACAGGTCGAAAACGATATAGCTACAATGTTGCGGTGCAACCACAAGCAGAGACGGCGGGATTCGGCGCACGTCGTCTCGACATCTACTCAATATTTGCCGAGAATGGCCATTATTGATGAGGGTTAGAAGTGTTGTCTACTCGGAACTTCGCGTGTCATCTGCAGAGAACGCGACTACTCTTAGAGACGCCTCGTGTTATTTTATTAAATTTCTCCTATTATTATCAGTACTATTATTATTGTTTATACATTTAATTTTGACACGGTTGGCGGAAACGTCGTGGCCCATCAGGTGGCAGTCGAGTAGCAACGGTAATCGCTACAAATGCGACAATGACAGGAGCCAAAATAAAATGTTGCTTTGTAAAAAAACTACGTTTTTTATCCAAAATATTGATTTTTTCTGGTACCAAATGTATATATATATATATATATATATATATATATATACGCTGCACAATCCGAGAACACTTAATGAAAAACTACGACGGTAAAAAATTCAAACCTGATGCCATTTATTTGCTTACTTTTTGTATGCATAATCTTAGCCGAAATGTGCAAATTCGAAGAAAACCGCTTTAGAATTAGGTATGCGTCGACACACGACTTCTACTGTCAGAGTCACCAGCAATCCCCTTTACAACGGCCCGTTGACAATGTGTGTTTGCACAACTCCTCGTGACAACTCCTCCCTGAAAAAAAGGAACAGCTTATTTTAAGTAAAAATATAATTAGAAAGCACACAATATGTGATATTGAATAGAAAATCCCAGAGCACAGACGAGGCAGTGCACGTGCGTTGCTGGAAGCTATGTATGAAAAAGTAACGCTTTAACTGAGAAAACTAAACGTAGCATACTTGTTGTTTGCCCGGAATATGAACGTGAACAGCCCTAGCAGAGGTTATGAAATGCATAGAGGAAATGTTTGAGACACACTTCAAAGTATCTACTCAGCCTATACAGGTATCTATAACGTAAAATAGCTAAGAAAACTGTCGGCGTAGCGCAAAAGGTTACCGTGAACAATTTTCTCGTAATGTGCATGCGTAATGTTACCGTACTAAACAAGTACAAATGCACGCAATTCTCACTACTGGGACAACCGGAGTTTCCATATGGCCTGCTCGCATGCACACTCAGATCGCTTCTCAGAGAATGTTTGGGCTAGCATTGTAAGCAACTCCAGCACGATGGCGCTGGCACGATAAGGCTCAGGCACCATGAAACCCTGACACGATCAGGCTCCCGTACGATGGTGTCCAAGCACACAACGGCGTTGCGATACGAGATGACTTAGACGCCACCTTCTAGGATCAATGGACATAAATTAATGTGAATTCTTAAATTTGCGTGAGGATTTTGTTGCTGAAATTTTTGCTGCTGCTGAAACCATTGAGAGCCCGTGGCATTCAAAACAAATGCGAAAACTTTTTTTTGCGACCGCCACAGAATGTGTATAAGGACGCTTTGTCTAGCAGTTCTTGGAATATAGTATATAAAATGGAATATATATAATAAAGGGTTAGATGTAGAAGATTCTAAGCTGTATGTATTCACTCTCTTTCGACATGCCAAACGTTGATCTCAACGTTAGAATTTTTGTTGCGAACGTACCGGACGGTACGTTACATTTTTATCAAAACACCAGATCTCTCACAATCGCACATTTTGCGAAGCTAGGTCTGGTCCGGTTTACCCGTCTGGTCATACCTATTACCTATACAGAGAGAAATTGACCAACCCGTTTCACCGTGCCTACGCTTTTCGGTGCAGCGGCGGGCCCGTTTCGTTGCTTCCGTGGTCTGAGCTTTACGATCGTTTCGTGTTTCGAGACCGGACGCTCGTAAAGCTGTCGGCGCAATACTTGTTATTGTTGCTGATGTATATGTATCAGGGTAGCATCTATGTAACGAGATCGAGAGTGGCCGGCGATGAACAAGAGATCAGTCGAGTTTAGAAATTTTAATGATGTGATGCTAGAGCTCGACTCTCTCCCTCTTGCTCTCTCTGCCTCTTTTTTAATTGCTTATCTTCATCTTTCCTAGGTTTTCCATTGAAAGCCAATGCACGAGTTCAACCAAGGCGAGGCGATGTCTTGAGGAATCACAGCTTTGCCTCACTTGTAGAAAGGCCGCCCCATCGGAGTTCTAACGTCCCTCAGGGCCGCTCTCCGAGATAACGTGTCGTCCTTACGCGGCGAGAAGCGACTCTGGGGCGGTTGTAATCGCATGAATACAAGAATACACTGACGGCACACACGTCACTGTTAGATAGAACAAGTTAAATCAGCATCAACTTATTTAGTATTTGTTGATACTGAGTAAAGTTATCAAATGAATAACAATAATAAATAAGTAAGTAAATGAGGCAGCTGATACTGAACGACGCAACCGAGACAGTCGTAGTCCAGACACACGTGACGTGACAGACGATGACGAAGACGACGACGGTGCTGAGAATGATGCCATCGTATTGCTCAACGCGAATTCAGTTCAATAGGCAAAGCTTTCTAGTGCACTGCTGAAACATCTGCTAATTACAGGGCTGCTAGAATGTGACGCAGCGCTCGGAAGCTTGCGTCTTGAAATCCTGCGTCTGCTGAGCAACCCGCCATTGTTCAAGTCGACCGCAAGGATGTTCAAGTCAACCGGCAAAGCGAGACAATGGGGTGTTGTGGTATGCGCGCGTTTATAACGGCCTAGCACTTATCTGCCTCCAAAGCAATTGTTTTGCTCGAGCAAACGTGTCAGAGTAATGCCACTGCTATACGCCGCTGTAACCTGTGATGGGGGAAAAAGCTTGCAACAGATGAGACCCTAACAACACTGCAGGGTGAGTTCACTGGCACACAGCAGAGCTGCTGCTGCTGCTACTAAGCAGGGTACGTGCAGGCCGCATAAGTACTAGCCCAATCAAGTACCCAGAAACCAAAAACTGCGCCGCAAGATGATCACGTTATGTATAGTTGTTTATACGCGCGGCAGTTCGGAAACGAGCCGCATCGCCGACGCGATAGATCGATGCCAACGACTAAACTGGGAAACGAATAGCGGGACCGGCTGAAAGTTAGTGTTGATATTGCGGGCGATAAGAAAAGAGATCAATCAGCGAGACAACGTATGCAAATATCTAACAAGAAGCGAATATCTAGCGAGCAGCAGAGATCCGGAATATATGGCAATAAGGCAAGTCCTGCAGAATCTGGGCATATCTTGTGGGTACTCACCGGGTCTTAAACGATGGAAGCGTAAGCCACGTACATCACTTCAGTGTCGTACGTCGTTGTCGTATGTCATGTAAAAGCCTACAAATTTGGTTAAATAACTAGCTTACGTCTAGTCATACCAGATCAAGTGTAGCGACCATACAATAACGCAACGAAAAGCCTCCGCTAACAAGCTGATATTAAGGCCAACCCAGTTAACCTCATTAGCTTCCCGTTGACTACGCAGAGCTGCATTTAGCCGTAGTTTATAAATGTATACGTAAACATAAGAAATACCTTAAAGTAGTCCCATGGTAATAGTCAATACCGAGCTTGGGGGGGGGGATGGGACCCGGATTTAGTAGATTTTTGAGAAGACCTACCGGATTAGTCGCAGGCTGCTAGTGACTCATGTGCATCATGCATTTTAAAAGCATTGCAGACACACCACCAAATGCCTTACAAGTAATACTTTTCTTCCTCTGTTGTTTATGTTTCTGTTGTTTAAAAAACAGCCCGCAAGAGCCTAATTAACAAACGACAAAACAAACGTGCACTATTGGATACGACTCGGGCAAATAATACGACACCACACTGCAACCATATGAGTAGGGAAATGAGTTTTCGAACAGGAGTTATGGGCTGGACATTCATGATAGACAAGAACTACAAAATATATTGGTCAGAGTGTATGAAGTGCTTTCAGAAATTTTCCGTTATCCACACCACAGGCGACGGGCACTATCGGTATAAAGAGAGAGTTAATATTGAAAAAAAATAACAGAGTAAATTATCCTCGTCACAGTATACCGTGCCAAATCCATGATTGCTATCCCGAAGGAATCGGCGCAATTAGACAGTAATAAACGACGACGAAAACAGGCTCTACTTTTCTTGATGAGGAATCACTACCTCATACTTATTTAGACTTTACACATAGCCGCCCGAGACATTACTAAGGACAAGATTCCGGAATTTTAATAAATACATCATATTTATTCACCATAGTTATTTGTAGTAGGATTCGCGAATTTAAATAAAGCAAAGCAATTAAGCTAAAGCGAAATTGGCAAATCGGTACGACCTGATATCATCATGCACGAACACCGTAAAATAAACAAACCCTGTAGCTACTAAAAGCTTACAATAGATGCTTAAAAACGTTAGAAAAAAACTTATACATTGACAGGATAGTTTTTCGCAGTAAAACCACATAACTATAGTGGCACAGATCTCACAAGATCCTATTGTCCCCAGAATGTGATTCACCACGGTGACAGGATTCTAGAGAAGTGACGCATATTCTTTCCCAGGATTACTCCCTCAACACATGTTCGCAAACAGCTTCTTTATGGCAGGAGCAATCTTGAATATTGTGTTAATGAACCCTTAGTCTGCAACAGAATAACGGTCAAAATCGGCAACTACTGAATAGAACAGACCATATAATTAACGCCAAAGTGACACAGAGCAACACCGAAAGCTCACTTTCTATCCAGTTTTGTATGCAACTGGACTCACGGGTATACTGCCCTGCCTTGCCGCCCAAGACGCGTTCTGTGCTGTACGGATTTTAGTAATCCAAAAAAATCGCGAATTAACTTGCGAGGAAAGTAGATTTACAATATCAAGACAATCAATACAAGAAGCGAACGTACCAAGCATGAATAGAGAATGGTTATTATGAGTGTCTTGCTTTTGGTCCGATGGGTCCTCATTCTTCCAACAGTGTCTTCCACCCCTTAACCTTACACCTTCTAGTATACCAGACGTGCTCTGCGTAATAAATCGTCGCACCGGGGGAAAGTAGCAGGTAGAGCTCTAACGATGCATTTGGTCGTAGGCTGTTGGCCTTCTCACCCTCGCTAACCAGTTCGTGTCATCCTTGAGAGTCTTGAGGCGACCGTTCAGCGAGTCACACGCTGTTGACAAATCCATATTGATGCTATGTGTCTGCACTTCTCGTCTTTTTGCTTCTTTATTCTGTCGTCGGTGGCGGCACACTACACTCATATTGAGGACAATGAATCTTTGAATCTGCTGGCAACACTGCCTTCTGTCTATTCTCTATATGTGTTTCTTATTCGTTGCTCGGAGGCCTTGCTTTTCTCGTACTGCTGCCTCTCTCTTTTTTAGGTAGCCAGCCCAGCCACTATATACCTGCTAGGTGCCACATCAACTCCGAGGCTCTCACACGCGAGACGTAGGAAATGAGGTGATCAGATACGTTAAAACGCTACGACTACAATATAAGCCGCTATGGCGTCTATCTTGCCTCGCGAGCCAAGAACATAAACTTCGTAATCAAAAATGTTACTTTTCAGAATAAAAAAATTGGGTACAGATTATTGCCCACACTTCAACGCGTATGCAGTTTGGGTAGAAAATGTGATATATAATAGTACAGAATACTGCCACATATATAATAGTACAGAAACCGTCGTTATTGGAGCATGCTTAGCATGCAGGGCCGGTAACATATGGTTTGACCACATTACTATCTCGTGAATTGTGAAACAAACTATATATATATGTAGAGTTGGTGCAAAAGTTTTGCTGCCTTGGTATTCACTCGTTCCGAACACCTTCAGCGCTCTTTGGCAATATCAGCATGTAAAAGGCTGATGCGTGTATGACAGAGTAGCGATTACTGCATAAGCCAAACTGCAAATAGTTAGACTCCGCTTGGCACCAGCAGCTTAGCTTAGTTGCTTTCTAAGAAATAGCAACTGTAAAAGCGCAAATTCGGAGTTTTTTGCTACGCAAGTTCCGAAAAGTTTTGAAAACTAATGTGGCTTGTCAAAACATCTCCGCTATTTCCGGAGACGGCTGTATCAACAAATGGGCCTGCCAAAACTGATCTGCCAAGTTCCGCGGTGGTGATTTTCTTCACTAGAGAAGGATGTTCTACGCTTGAAGATACGCAAAAAAGTTTTTAATCATCTCTATGTTTTTCTAAGTGGCTTCCTCGCAAACTGAGATAAGCCAACAAATTAGAGCGCATACGCGTCTGCACTTCTTCCGCAATCAACACCGCCAAGATTCGTTCTTGCATCGCTTGGTGACCCGCGATGACTTATGAGCCTTCTACGAGAATGAAAGCAGGCAGAGGTTCTGGTCGCAGGCAGTTTCCAGAGTCAGCCCAAGCGAAACGTTCACTCAAAGACGTTCATGTCGTATTGCTGGTGGGCTATCAGAGGCATCTTTCACTTTGAACTTCTGAGAAGGAATCAGACGACCAACACATGTCTCTATTGCCAACAACTTTACTGAGTTAAAGAACAATTAACTCAGACACCTCTACAACTCGTGAACAAGAAAGGAGTAATTTCTCACCAATATGCCACGCGACCCCATATGAGTAACACCAGCCTAAAAATACACCTGGTCTAAGATTGTAATGAGTGACGATTATACTCTTCACCTTCAGACTGTTACTTATTCAAGTCTTTCAAAAAGTTTTTGACTGGAAAGTATTCAAGCTTTTTGGGTATTTCCAAAATAAGGTATCACACGTCTTCATCTCCAGGAACCATTTTGCAAAAACAGGTATCAGAAAGAAAGCTTATCTTTTCTAAGATATCATTAAAATAGAAAACGACTACACTGATGATTAACTAAACCGCGTGTTATTGCAAATTCGTTTTATCGCTTTAGGTTTTGCATCATATACACACATATATATATATATATATATATATATATATATATAACAGAAACTATGCCAGGAGCGGTCATAGAGTAAAAAGGTTAGAAACCGCAGTCTCTGTCACATCAGCGGTGAAATTAACAAGTTCATGAGTCTATAAGTTGAATCTAAAAAAAATTATAATCGGATGTTCTCGGTTGAGAGGAGCATATTTCCTAGTCGTCCATCTCACTGGCCTTGACTTGGATTCACTTCTAGGCCATTCATTTCTGGCGTTTGTATTTTACATCGTAGATGGATGAGTTTACATTATAGGGTGGATTATCTTGAAATATATAGTAGAACGAAATCGTCGTCATGTTAATCGTCATCAACGACAACAGCAACAACATTCACTAACGAGACATCTCACATTGTACCCGTAAACTTATTATTCATCCTCCCCACTATTATTCAGTGATATTAGATGTAGCCATGATTCGAAGGTCAAAGAGGGCCTTGAACATGACCTTTCAGGCGGTCAAGCTCAAAGCTTGCTATCGCTTCTAATCCCGCCAGTAGCAGTAGAGTAAACATGTCGGTCAATGGGTCCATGTTTGGTCCGGGTCAATGTTTATAAGCGTAGGCAATAGTAGACATTGGCAGCAGCAGCAACTACAGCATAAGCTATCCATAACGTTCACGCTATCGTCAGGTTCATGCTAGCAATGCAAACGAGACCACGATGAGAAGGGGAAGCTGCCAAGAGGATGAGCTATAGGAAAATCAACAGCGACGAATCCAGTTCGGCGGATCCACCGATGCCCTTTCTAGTGCGAGTTTGTCTGTCTATCTATTGTATTTTTTTCTCTCTTGTCCACATCTCCCACCGTATCGCCGCTGATTCGAATTCGACTATAAATATATATATATATATATATATATATATATATATATATATATATATATAGTTGTTGTTTTTATTGTTTGATATCTCTACGCGCGCTCTGATTTAACGCCCGTGTTAGCTGTTTCTGCGTCACTTGAGCTTGTGAGCTTCTCGTTGTGCGGCCTCGATCTACTACCACTACTACTACTACGACATCGGTACCGGCTCGCCTATCTCTTACAGCCAAAGCCGCCGGCGAGTCGCCGGCGATCCGGCAGGCCGGCATCATTTATGATCTACACTGGCACGAAGGGCAGTAGTTCTGCTCCTGTTGCTGTTGTTGCTGCTGCTGAAGATGGCTGTGGTGGAGAGAAAACAGCACGCTTGAAAGAAAGTGATTTGAGAACCGTCGGCATTCGCGTTGTCACTGTCGTCGGTGGGGCGGTTGGTCGGTATATTGCCAACAATATCGACACGGTTCGGGCGGCAGACACCCGTAGCAGCAGCAGCGCGATACAAACACACTGTACAGCATGTCGACGGCTGTATCGACGTGCGGACAAAATCGCAGTCACGCAAACCCCCCACCCACGTAGCCCAGACACGGTCGTCCATCTGGCCAGCGAGCGTAGTACTGATGATGATGATGATGATGGTGGTGAATCTAATTATGTGGTGGTTGTTGCGTTGCGCTGATGACATGGTAATGATGATGGCGACGAGGATCATAGGAAACAATATGATGATGTATAAGGAGATGTCGTTGTCGTTATTGTTGTCGTCGTCGTTATTATTGTCGTTGTCGTCGTTATTGTTGTTGTTGTTGTTGCTGTTGTTGTTGTGAAAAACAATGCTGTTTATGGCGGTGTCGTTGCCGTTGTGATAGCCGCTATCCACCGGCAGGTGATGAGCCTTGCATGTCGTAAGGTGCTTGAATCGTGTATCGTTTTGCGAGTGGCGGCGATGAGGTCGATGACGGCGGTGATGAGTGTGACCATGCGGTGGTACAGCAATCCAATGCTTCAATGTTTACTGTCAAAACAAAACGGTCACCGAGAAACTGCTGCTGGTAGGTGCGTGTGTATGTATGAATGCGTGCTTGTGTTGCTGCTACTGTGTATCCGTCGTCATTAGACAGCCGTTGAAGGCTGAACGCTACTGAAGCAGCACAGCCTTACCGTCGCTGCTGCTGTTGTTGTTGTTGCTCTGTTTTTGTTGCTGTTGTTGCTCTGTTTTTGTTGCTGTTGTTGGTTGTTGTTGTTGTTACTGTGCTGTTGTTGTTGTTGTTGTTGTCGTCGTCGTCGAAGTAGTCGAATCACTTGTGAAGAGGATATTCTGTGTGAGATGTGGACGAACTCTTGACGGCACCGCTCATCGTCGTTTTGACCATCGTCGTCGCTTTTATTGTTGCTGAAGCTGTTGTTGTTGTTGTGGTTCTCGACATTATGGTCGCGGTTTATACTGCTTCTGTTTTTGTTGTTACTGTTGACGCTACTCACTACCTTTGTTTTTTCCACGGCGGCGGGCTTGGCGTTATTTGTTTGTTATCGTCGTTGATAAACAACAATATTGTTTTTGAGGCACGTCTGTGGTTGTTGTTGTTTTGGTTGCCGTTGCCGTTATTGTTATTGCTGTTACTGCGTTTGCTGCCGTCGTTGAAGTCGGCTCTATTACAGAAAACAAACGTAATACGTGCATGTAAATGTGTCTTTAGAGTAAAATGTTTAAGCACAAAAATGTTCTACATGAATATGCACAGCTTTGCCTGGAAATATTCTGTGGAGGTTAGTGGAATACCACTGTGGTCCTCAGGTCAAACACAAGGGTCTTCAAGAGGGGCCGTATAAAAGGTGACAAGCAGCCTTTAGAGCATACGCGGGCACTCGTAAACTCGCATAACTTAGAGCATGCGCGGGCGCTGTGTATATTGTTTCCATGTTTACATTTAAAAGATAGACAAACACACTTGATATGCTAAAAAAGTTGACTTCTGGACTTGCGATCACAACAATGATCACATGCACTAGATATACTCCTAACGGACTCTCTACTTAAACGCTCTAATACTACTTAGTTTTCACAAAAAACCTACACTCTTTTGCTGCTATAGTATGAATCAAATTACAAACATGTTCCTACTTTTATAGTCTTACCGATGTTGGCCGGAATTTAAGCGAAGAACGATAAGAGGAAGTTTAGTAATTAAATTATTAAATGACAATTAAGCATGTGCATATATATATATATATATATACGGTACAAACGCTACCAGTCTCACCCTGAGAATCGAATTTGTAGACGCACTGTATGTTTACAGTTAGCAATTACCAGGAAACCGCTTAATTTTAATATATAATTTCAGATTGAAGTGTTTTCTTGAAAGTGCCGAGGCTAGTCTCGAAATGCGGAATGTGTTTACTTTGAGTGTTCCACAAAGGCGCTTACCTGAATTCCCTGCCAATACTTGAAACGGTACTAGAAAATTTAATGGCTTTTGTTAATTTCAAGGACGCTTTTGACTTGACTTGCTGAGATACGTTTGTAAATCTCGTCGCGACCATGCAAATCTCATTCGGGTACATTAAACAGTTGTTCACAGCTATTGTGTTGACGTGTTTTGTTGCGCTCCGCAAATTTGTGATTTTACCGGTGGTTCTGCAGTGCTCACATAGCGACAAACAGAGCTTCTGGAACTTTCTGGATACCTTTTACAGTGTTTGCCTTGAAAAACACAATTTTGTACTGTCGTAGAAATACAACCACCACATGCAGTTCCTGCCAAATAGGTTGCTCTGTTGCGTATGCAGCTGCCTAATGGTGAATAGCTCACAGTGATAAATCTGCATCATTCTAAGTTTTGTGATGCAGTGGTATCTCTGCATCACAAAACTTAAAATCTGCACCACAAATCTTAAAAAAGATTAGAAATAATACATTAGGCCAAGAAAAATTTTGAAGAAACTCCTAATACTATATTTGGAGTTTTCTTCCATCCAAGACCGGATGACCGCTTGGACTTCAGAAATGACGAACTCTTTTTTAGAATAGCGAACTTCGCATGGTAGCAGGATCAATATGCTAGAAGAGCCAAGCTGACGGTTTTCTCAATCCCAGTGCTACATGAAGAGTGCGAGGCAACGCCGTTGGGACTCTTTCAACTGATATGCCAGCTTTTCTGGCCGGAAGCTTGAACTATCGGGAGTCACGTCCGAAAAGACGAAACAATTTGCGTTCCCCAAGCGCTTGAGGAGTATACGTTTTGAATATGCATTAATCCCTCGCCACCAACATTTTACTCCGATGGCGGTGGACCTGGCGATAATCCGCAGAGGAGTGAATCCTCACATCGAAATATTCGGTTACTCGGGTCTTGAAGGAGACATTGAGTGAACCGGACAATGGTGATTGGCCTTGTAATTACTGGATTTAAAAAGCATATACTAGTTTATTTAATATTTAACGTAAAAGACAGAGATGAAAGCACTAGTTCGCCGAGGCGCCAGGGGCTCCGAAAATGCATCGACGTAACTAAGTTAAGTCTGGAGCCTTGCGCGTGGCACCCCAATCACCTGCTGAAAATGCCGCCAGGGAACTTTATTTTCTCTAGTTGTGCTTGTACTTTATCGACGCATTTACAACGACAGATAGCACACCCTAGATTAAACCGTTATTGTGTGAATTATTAGACGAATACACGCGTCTACCGCCCCAGCAGATAGCTGCTCCATTCTCTCCTATGGAAGTTTAAAGTGCGATTGAAAAGTTGACGAATAAGAAGGCCTTGTACCCGACCTCATCCGAAATGAGTATATAGAGGCGGCGGGTTTCCTAACGCCCCTCTAAATGACACATTTTTTTAAAAAGTGCTTGGAACAAGGTGAAATTCCAGCAACCTGGTCAGAATGCTTGAAAAGCGAATTTGTCCATCGCTGACCGTTCTTTCAATCTTCTTGGCGAGGCATTGCAAAGAAAAGCTGCACCTACAAGATTTTATTATGCCTCCTAGCATGCCGGCTTAGCTTTTAGGCACGAGAAATCATCCCTCTGGAACAGCATGGATTCAAGTACTGTACGCTGTATTTGTGGACAACATGGCGGCGTTTGACACTGCCCTCAGGGAGATTCTCATGGAGAAGCTAGTCGCCGCGGGCGTAGGCCCACGAATTTTGCGAATACTGGTAGCTATCCTTAAAGCAAGCCCGCTCATCCCAAATGAAAGCATTTAAGATTACCAGCCTTTCCTTTAAACGAAAACGAATGCCGGTTTCGAGACTTAATAAACACGTGTAATGTAATGTATTTCATAATACCGAAAGATGATGTAATAATGAATACTCGTATATAAGTAGCAGACCTAATGAAGGACATATGGATAAAAATGGCAAATGAGGTGCTGGAGTTTCCGTCGTTTTCCCACTTAATCCTGCAAAGGTACACACTTGATATGTTCCTGACGAGCAAGCAGGAAAATACCCAGAACTTTTATTTGACCCGAAGTTTTTAAGTCGCACTAGGATGAGGAACTTAGAGTTAGTCGGGTCCAGCCTAGCTGAGAAGACTGAGTTGTGGCCCAATATATGCCACGATTCGTTGCTCTTCTGCCACATTAATAATTGCCATTACTAGAAACCGATCACTTTGTTCAATTAGCGAAGTTCCTTTCCATATAATCACGCCTTGCGTAATGTCCTGGACACGTGCTACTAGCCTTGCTTTTTAGTAAACGCGCTCTCTATAGAACCTTCGACTGCCAAAGCCGTTGTAAAGCCATGCATGTGGCTGTAATTTATCTGCTACTACATACCTCTGCTGGAACAAGCCTATATATTTATAGTTATTTTCTTATTTATCAAATAAGAAATAAACAAGTTACAACTGCAACGTGCGCAATTCTTCATGTTTAGTTGCTGCGACAATAAGAACTGCAAAGGCTTGACACTTCGAATCGATATCCGACTGCTTGTGGAGCTACATGCAGTCCGTTGGACAATAAGCAATCTTACGGCCCACTCTCCCAGAACAGCTCAACAGCACTTCTGAGATCTACCGCTCGGCAAAATAAAGCGGCAAACGTCCCACTGCTGTTACTACTATGAGTAGTGATGCTTATTATGATGTCTAAGCAACAACGATAAGTGATTCATAGCAATGCGGAAAGAATCGGAGCGTGAAATGAGCGCCATAAACAAGACTAATCATGATAAAAAGCAGCGACATCAACAACAAGAGGATTACTATGGCCAACACAGCAACAACGACGACGACAACAACAACAGCACCAACAATAAAATACAATCACTGACAACGATAGTCGGAACAGCAACAACGACAGTTATTGCTGCAACAATAACCTATTGTGGCGACGACGACAACAACAACATCATCAACAACAACAACAAACAAAGTGGTGCCCACTTACGGTTAACGACGAACGGAATGAACGCCGTGCTTACCGCCCTTAACGTATTTATTGTCTGGTCTGCGTGTGTATGTGTATATGCACCGATATGTTCGCGCACGCGTCTCGCAGATCACGCAATGATCTGTTCTATTCGCTGATATCAGCGCGCTTTATTCAATCGATCTTGAATCATGCAACCCCGAAGTGTCGTTCGAACGGTCGGTTGTTATCATAGGTGGCCAGATTAAGTTCACCAGTGGTTCAAAAATAGGCTTGTAGACAATGTCCACGCTTTAAGCCGAGTCAGCTTCTAATCAGCTTCTTCCTGCACGTGAGCTAGGAAGAAGATGGCTGGCTAGCTGCTTCCTCAGAAAGCAGCAGCAGTAGCAGACAGTACATCGACGACGACGACGACGACAACGACAACAACAACAACCGTCATTGATGATGGTGTTGTTGATCATGGTGAAGATGCTGAGGCTCATCATGGTGATGTCCCTCATGGTAAAGATGATGTCCATCAGGGTGATAATGATGCTGGTGTTCATCATGGTGATGATGCTGATGTCCATCATGATGATGATGCTGATGTCCATCATGGTGATGATGCTGATGTCCATTATGGTGATGATACTGATGTTCATCATGGTGATGATGATGATGGTGATGCCTTCATGACGATGTTTATAATGGTGCCAATGGTGATGGCCATCATGGTGTTGTTGATGGTGAGGTCCATCACGGTAAGGTCATTGTGGCTAACAGTGTTGTCTATTCCTACAAGTCTTAAAATGGCAGAGATGATGATGTCGACGATGCCACCGATGCCACTAGCAACTTGCGTCAATCGGAAGATTCTCTTCACCGAGCAGGCTAAGGGCGACATCGCGACGCCAATTAGTGTGCGAGCTTGGCCCAGAGGGCCCGTCCCGTTCGATCGTATGATTGATGATCATATCGACTCTCATGGTCTCCTTGTCTATATGTGGGTCGGCAGATTTGCAAGATGTGCGCCAGCTAAATATGTTCCCGTTTATAGCCATACACATCGTATATATATATATATATATATATATTTATATATATATATATATATTTATTTATTTATTTATTTATATATATATTTATTTATATATAAATATATATATATACTGATATGTAAACTTGCGGTGCAACATTTGTCTGTGAGCGTGTGTGAGTAAGCATAGGAGCAACTTAGAATAGAAAAAAGATGTTGCTGAAGCCTCCACCTATACACATCTATGTGTATCTATTATTATAGATCTATCTTCACTTACCGCACTAGAAATTCCATTCAGTCATTCAGTGATCTGATAACGTCAGCGGCGGCGGCAGCAGTAAATGCAAAAAAAATCCGAATACCAACAACATCAGTGCAGCAAACAGCAGCGGCTGACGTTTTTTCCGTAGAAAGCACAGGCGTTGATGATGAGCACAGAATGACGGCGGAGGACAACACGACCAAGGCACTGCCACTGCGAGCTGACGTCATTCCGCCGACGATAAGTTTTGTTGTTGTGGTCATTGCCTTGGCACCACCAGCGCTAAGCGCGATTGCTGGCATTTCTGTTATTGTTGCTGCTGCACCTGTTGTTGCTGTTGTTGTTGTTGTTACAGATGCTGCACCCCTTGTTGTTATTGTTGTTGTTGTTAGCCGATTTATTTTGACGCATTCCGACTTCTGCTGTTGACGCTGAGGTGTTTTGCCTGTCCCGTGACACAGGGCGGCTCCGACAGTGAGACTGAGATTGCGCGGCTGGCTTAACCTTGCGCCTAATGCTGGGCATCGCTAGAGGTCGGAAAGCAAACCAATGAGCTAGCTAAAAAGTAAGCAAATAAACTCGATCTCAATCTTAACTAGATCCCGCGTTGATGTCGTTTGCTCATGACACTCTGTCTCTCCTATTCGAACAGGTGCTAACGCATTGTTATTCCCAAACCTGCAGGCTGAACTACAACTGTAGCCAAAACAGCTGCAGATAAGCACCACCACTACCAGCAGCGTCACCAGTCGAGCAGAGAAAAGTTTTTGAAATCGTGGTACATTGCATTGCCTGTATATGCCAACAACTCTCAAGAATAGATCTCTGCTTCAGAGTTGTTGAGGGGTGTCAACTCGGAGCAAGCTTGTTCTTCTCGGCTCGAGGAGACAGAAGAATCCCGTATGATGGCGCGGCGTATATCAGTCATGTCCTTAGTTCTGAGTATGCATCTAGAAACTCTCGTTGCCGCGGGCCACTGCGGCAGATACTCTAGCATTATCTTGCACACGTCAGTTTTTGGCTTGTCGGTGGTGTGGATTCTTCCGTGTGGAGCAAAGTGGCCGTGGATGTGCACTGCTCCGCCAATGCTGGACATTAAAGGATCGTGTGTTTTAAAGTGTTCTTTAGCTTATTGCTGCAATACACGTACGTCATTAACCTGTCTGATCCAGAACAGATAGTACTGCAAGTTATATCACGGCATATCATAACCTGAGTGCTAATTTAAACAAATCGATTGTTGGATGTACGTACAATGTGTAGACTAACGCTTGCATCACACTCCTTCAAGCCGTCCCATTCTTCCTGCTCTAGCATATTGCTATGCCGCGGCTAAGCTTTTCTCTTGTGGTGGTGTGATCTAAGAAACTAGTGAGCTAGCCATGGTTTTCATCCACCGGGGTGTCGCCGGTTCGATTCCCAATATTGATCAAATTTTCTTTCAGCTGTGCTCATTAAGAATGGTTAATAAACCATACTCAGTTGAGAGTCAGCGGCTATGCTGCAACAAGGACTGCTAGAAAACTCTAGGTTTTCTCAACACGTCCGGCCCTCGGTGCATTGAAGGTGAGCCACACGGCGATTACAAGCCCGTAGGGGCCGGATGATGGTGTAGAACAAAAAACAACTTCCTAAAAAAATTATATTGATGCCTTTCTCTTCCTTGTGAATTCTGAGCGACAGGTGGCGAAATTACCCGTGACAGCCTCTCTACGGTCTTATTGTTAGCTCGATTCACGAGCAAAACCCATATACTGTCAACGGGAATCAAATCTACGGTTGTCACCGGAAGCAAAATGTCGTTTTGCTAAAGAGAAACCAAGTCGTCTTAATGTTTGTATGCGTCACCAAGTGGGATGTTTGTGCCAAACTCTTTTTTATCACCGCGGTCGACCTCTCTTTCGGGTGCATGCTATGTCCCGGAAATTTGTTTTGGAGAAGTACTTCAGAGAGTATACATTTTCGGAATTTGCCTATAAAAGACGTTTCCCACTATTTGTCTCAGGGTCCAATGGGTGTCTCATCTCCTATGTGTACCTTTTGTGGAACTTCTCCAACCTTGTCCGGCAATGTTGAATTCTTATGTGCGCGTTTTTCAACAGCAGATCATTGTGACAGCGTGGACTGACCAACCACGCACATAACACAGTGCGCCCGTCTCCAAAGTGTATCATCTTTTTTTCTAATGTCAGGAGTATCACATAAACAGATTTGACTGTGCAAACACAACGAACATGCATACATCTCCGGGAAGCCCGGGATCGGATCTGCTGCGATCGAGCAATAGAAGCCAGGGAAGCAATGCACCTAACCCTATGCAGCTTCCCAACCAAACCACGCCGCCTAAGGGACGTTAGCTCTACAGCAATAGCATAGATAACCTGGTAAGACCATGCGGTCTTATGTGTCTAGATTTCCAAAAGCGGCATTGCTCCTACTCTCCCTTTAAATCGGACCGTCTTCCCCGGACGGCAAATTTACTAAATTTCATCATTTATCACAGAGCTTAAAAATTCTATAATTATTCAATTTTCAACAAACGTAACAATTAAGGGTATTTTGCAGTAAAGTATTTTTAATGGGCAGACAAGGCTAGCGCCCGTGTCTGCCCATTAAAAATACTACTACTACTACTACTACTACTACCATTAGTAGATATGCTGCGTATTGTACTGACTTTTGGCTTAACCCATAATTAATTTGCTTCCTTATCTTTCCTTGCCCCTTTGTTTTCTTCTCTACTGATACGTTAGGCAAGTGCATTTTTGTTGTTTGTTGTATTTTATTCTGTTTTTGTTTCAAGCATCAAGTAATTGCCGAAACAGTATGTGCTGATAAACAAATGCATACACAAACAATGACTACCAGCCACTGCAGGCAGCAGCCACGCACAGCTTATCTAAGAGGACGTTTTATTAAAGAACAACCGCAATACGTGGGTATGTGTGTTTGTATGTGCTCGTATAAATGAACTTCCATTTCGGCTGTACTGGGTGACTAGTGACTTCTGAAGAAGCCGCCACAGCATCTAAATGGGGGACTTTGCGAAGTATTCCGACTATTGAATACATTTACCACGCGCTTTGTCGGAATACCGAACGTATGCATTTTAATATGGATGCGTAATGCTACAATAAAAGTACACGGTGATACTGCGTAACCGTATCGTTCATTTTATAGTCTCTATTAAATGGCTAGGCGCATAATAAGTTTATCGTTTAATTATCGTAACGTCGCAATTGCTCGTCCTGTAAGTCAAGATATGCGTTCCTTGACTGAGATAAACAAAAATCTAATTGACTTCCTACCATATTGCATTTACGTTGTTAAGTGTGAAAATTAAAGTATATATTGAATGTTATATAATAGGGAATAAGATGATTTCTTTACGCGTTTTGTGCTGACAATGCATAGTACTGGTAAACCAAACTCAAATTTATCTTGATGTTTAAATTATTATCAAAATATATACTGCGGTGATTTGTGCGGTACTGTAACTCATTAACGTTGAGAACAATAAATTATGTCGATTAACTGGCTGGTCCACTTAAGCGTCAGTTAGTGAAAATGTGACTTCAGACGGTGCATTTTTTCTATCTGAGCTCGTCTAAATACATGTGGTATTATGTAGGTAGATGTATAAGGAGCGTATTTTACCGCAAAATAATATTTCTCCATCTAACTCTACTTCTACTAAACTGCCTTAGCGAACACGTGTAGAAATACTGAAAAACTAATTTTGACTATAATTGCATGGCATTTTTATGTCAAATAAAGATAATGCTGCCGCTTAACCCTTTTATAGGGTGTTAGAAACCCAAACACTGGAAGTAATTAGAAGCTGTGGATAAAATGGAAATAATGCAATTATGTAGTTCGACCAATTTAAATCATTATTTGTGGCGTTTGAGATAGCGGAAATTCGCGTCTGCGTGAAGGATTTAAGATTTTTTTAAAGCATTCCGAAAGTCAGTATTTAGTGTAAAAGAATCACGATGAAAAATTATATGGCATCTACGTTAGTAATCACATCGTAAAGATTATCACATACACTTTCAAAATAATGAATTTTATGTGTTTACTGAATATGTACATGCCAGAGACAGATTCCTGAAACGTCCCGATGTCAACTTCATTTTAGATGAATTCAGCATCTATGACCTTTAATGCTTGCTTTCTGCCAGAAAAATGAGACGTAAACCAGTCAAGTTAAACATAATTGCATTTGAGATATTAGAGTTTTTATGATAAAACACTGAAACAAATCTATTGCGTTTAACAGAGTCGACACATGTTTGCCATAAATGTGTAAGGCGAGAATTGTAGAACGCAATCTACTGAAGTCGAACTAATGTATAAAATAAATAGTGTTAAAACTACTAGCGGTGGTAAACTGGCGTTTCAGCCGCCTTAACAATAGTTTCTCAAACACTTTGTAGAGACACCATATTCTGTCTACTATTATTGCTAAATGCTATTTGTATCACCGTAATTTAAACTTCATATATATAAAAACCGGTGTGCCTAAATGATTAATCAATTAATCGCTAAATACGTGATAGTAATTTATGTATTTTTAATTTTACAATTTTAATTCAAAAAGAAAAATCTGTTTAAGCTTTTTTTTAGATAATATAATAAAGATAGATTATTGTTGTTGTTGCAACAACATAGACACATTAAGCGGCCACAGTAGATCCTTTTTTCCAAACCTTATTCCTGGTATTGATAACGACAACCATCTTGCATTTCTTCACAGCACTATCCACACTAATAGACAGGCATGCCATTCGGCAACTGATAAACGATATGATATGGCTATTTTCCGTAAAGTTCTGTCCTCCCACCGCCATTCTTTTAGTGGGCGTTTTGAAAACATTGGTAGATTCTATGCACTGTTGTTGTTGTTGTTGCTGGCACTGTTGTCGTTGCTATTATGGTCGGCGTCATTGTTGCCGATCATTGCTTTGTTTTACTTTCGCCGTACAGATTCGTGATCGAAATCACCAAATTGTCGGACAACACCTCACGTCGAAGGGCTACACAATGAAGAAATGCGATGGTGCTGCGCAGATGTAACGCGCCAATACAACGCACAAAACTATTTTTGTTCGGTTTGGTTCGCAGGTCACGCACCGTTTACAATATCAGCTAGTAACAGCATTAACCTTCAACTACTAGTCAATGGCACATTTGGTAAAGCTGCTGGTATAAGGTTGCATTGTGGCGGCGGCGGCTGCTGCTGCTGGGGTATGTCTCGTTCAAATTAAAAGCAGCATTAACTACAAATTTAAATGTCTTTAAAAACAAACCTGTTAACCCAAGCTATGATATCAGCACACACTTGAGCACTCCAGCGTCCGTCACCCTGCAACGCTAGCGCTACAGCCAGATAGTTGCGCTATACGAATGCGTGTCAGAAGAATAAGAGACGAGCGCATACATAACTGCCATCCAAGACCCTGCCAATTTCCATTAGCCAATCCCAAGTAAGTCGCTAAGCTGTTCTATATGTCCGCTGACCAAAATCGTACATCCTGCGTAACCAGAATCGCAAACGGATTTAACCAAGCCACGTGTTGGATCGAATTGGAACCATGAATAAATTAAGGGTTAGCAACTGAATAACGTTCGTGTTGGCATGCTTGCAATGCGTTGAGCCATAAATTAAAACATAAAATGCGGTCTCTCTAGCGTGTTTCAGCTAATGATATACTACTAATATACGCGCCTTTAGTGTACTATAAACACTTTAATAAAAAAAAACATGTGTGAATAATTTATATACTCAGTATATGATTTTCTTTTGCTAAGACTGCTTAACCTAAATGTGGTTGCAATTTATACAATTGAAAGCACTGCTCGCCTCTCATTGGCGAATGAAGGCTATGTTCCAACGATTTAATCGTACGCCGGATGAAGGTATTGGCTACGCATATATATATATAACTCTTTTATAAAACAATATAGAATAGCTTGCTACCGAATAATGTTCGATTCATGTTTAAGCTGTGGTGGGTTTACAACCTGCTTCCGTTAATAGCGGTGAGTGCTCAAGTACTTTTTCTACTCGTAGTTTTATGGAGAATCTACCAGTGTAGAACACTGGACAGTGAGAGCAATCTGTCTCACTAGTCTATTCTATTGTTTCGACAGAATTGTATTTTTATGATCGATATATTTCGACAAAATGACCGAGCTGATGGAAAGATGCCAAAACGGCCGCTGATCGTTGTCGTTCAGCTAGCGACAAACACAATTTTTTAAACGCATTCGGTCAGATATGTTCAGCTTATTGTCTAGTGCCTACCGTGGAACCGTTGTAAACCCATTCCCCACGCAAGTACACAGCATCTTCGCTCAAGAAAAAGGATTTTCTTTGGCATCAAATTTGCATGCTATAATCTGAGTATTTAGACATGCTGACCGTCAACGTCAGGAAATTATAAAACTAATTTTTATCATACAAACTTCATTCCATAAACGAATATGTTGTCTTATCTACTCTAAATATGAAACTGTTTTTTGATACGAAAAATGAGTCGAGAACATATGCCTGGGGATATGGGCAGGTTTCTTAATTTCCGCGTAGCAGAGAGTGAGTTCCGAATTTCACTGGTCAAATCCACTGGAGAATAGCCCCACCCATGCTAATGTTCGGGTGTGGAAAAACAGTGTTTCGAAGAGCTTCTATCGATTATTCGGGATGACCCCCATTTTTTTGGAATTGTTCTCGCACGAGCCAAACGAGCTGAAATACTGAGAGTTTTTATGCCACATCTGGAGTCACGCTGGTAAAGTACCCAGCGTACTCACCCTACTTGGCACCGTGCAATTTCTCTCAGAGAATTGAGGAGTAGAAACAGCATATACTTGCTGGTGCTTTTATTTGCTTGGTATATTTGGCTTAGATAGCCTTCATTTGTTTAGTAAGAAAAGTTTAGATCTTGTATAAGAGCCATGACGTAAGAGAGCAACTATGCAGCGAGGTGTCAAAGGTCGACGTCGAAACATTCAATTTTAGATGGCGGCCCACGTAGCATGATCTATCGCATCGTCTATCGCTTGTAGACTGATCTCCACAAGAAACGCTGCATGCAAATCGAAAATATTTTATTCCTATGGAAGTTGGCTACCAAACACTGTATAAATAAGAAGAAACCACCCTGTAAATATGCATATATATATATATATATATATATATTGTATGACACGTCACTTTTGGCGCGAGACCGTAGTTGAACTATTAGAGATTTCTCGAACTGCATAAAATGGCGTTTTTAGACTTGGGACAGTTTTAATTCTGATTTTTCTCCTCTGAAGACAATCGCCATTTTCCTACTTCGGAGACAATCCTATAAGTCGAAGATTGGTCACACTATTCTCTCTGGGTGAACTTTACTTCTCTCTCACCTTGGTTAATTCCCGGCCCAGAGGGGAGCTAGGCTGTCTCTGGTCCGTATGCCTTGCACAAACCAGCACAGCAGAGCCTCGCGTATAATTCTATGTATGTACTCGAGTACGCTTCACTCTTTCGCGTAGCATCGATATCGGTTAGGGCTCAGTGTTGCGTTCCGATGACCTCATACGCACGTCTCTTGACTGTATTATACATGAATGCGACTTTGCGCCTATTAAATCCATCATTTTAACGATGACCCTCGTCTACCGGTGGTCACCGGCTACTTGTCCGTGGACTTTTGGACTTTGGCGAAGTAACAAATTTTACATTGAGCCTATCTGACCGACCAGCCCATCTCGCTTTCTATGAATTCGTTAGTAGTTACGTAGGTGTCACGACGAGAAACGACCCATATATATATATATATATATATATATATATAATGAGTGGGATGTGGTGTTTGTATATAATTTTTTTTTATGGGATCGTTGCAGTTGGGCAATTTTGTGAGCATCCCCGTGTCACACAGTATGAGCATTCCGTTCGTTATCGGTGTTGTATCTTGTTGTATCGCACAACAAAACACAACGCTTTCCCCTTCTCCACTACTTCGTCGCCTGTTTCCTTTTCCCCCTCTAGTCATTGTCGCCGCCGTGTTGTGTGTCGTATATGATTACGATATTAGATATTTTTAAGATATCGCGATTTCGCGCGAATTGTTGTGGATACTCGATGTGTTGCGAGCAGCATTCGTTGCTTCGCCACCTTTTTCTTTCCGCTGTCATTCTCCTCTGTTTTCCCGCTCCTTGTATACGTGTGCGTGTGAGAGTATCTTTTTCTTTATCGGTCGCCCCTATCTATATATGCTATTGTGTCTTCCCTCGATCGCCTTCCTTCTGTGTCGTTGTGACGGCGTTACGTTGACGCTGCTTGGTTGGTTGGTTGGTTGTCCAGATCGAAGAGCAAGCTCGCAACAGAGCTGCATTGAAAAGCAGACGGACAGATCTCTGCGTGGCAGAAAGAATCCCCAGTAGTCAGCCCTGCACAGCCGCCGTGATTGGCCGATCGGAGCCCGACGGAACCGGGCGAGCCGGAGCTCGTTCAGAGGCGTCTGATGTCGGCGTCGAGATATCTTCGTTGGTCATCGTCATTATGGTTGAATCTACTTAGATGGTGTCCCTGTCGTCGTCTTTGTTGTTGTTGTTGTTTTGTTGTTAATGTTGTTGTCGTTAATGTTGTTGTTGTTGTTGATGTTTTGTTGTTAATGTTGTTGTCGTTAATGTTGTTGTTGTTTGATGTTGTCGTTGTTAAAGTTGTTGTTGTTAATGTTGTTGTTGTCGTCAATGTTGTTGCTCTGCTGCTGCTATGGTCATTAGCGTTATTGTTTTTAACAATTTTAACAACATCGGCTGGCGCCAATTAAGTTCCGACTTGTTCATCTCCTTTGAACTGTTCGTCGGCAGTTGCATAGTAATTAACGCCTGTCTGTCTATATGAACATGTGCTCAGGTGTGCCCGGATTCCCGAATATTGCCGTCAATCTTGTTGATGTTCTCTGGCGACGTTTGAAGTCATTCTAGGTAGCACGGCCGCTATGTAAATAATAATAATAATAATAATAATAATAATAATAATAATAATAATAATAATTATTATTATTATTATTATTATTATTATATTTTTTTATTTATTGCACGATGGGCCTTGCGTTCCTAAGCGGCACCTTCATTGTGTTAAAAAAAATACTTTCTGGGCTGACTTTCAGCCGAGATTTAACGTCCATGGGACTGCTTCTCGCATTGCTTCATAGACTGACCCCCATAAGTACAAACGTGCAACGGTGGGGGCTCGAACCCGCGCACATATGTGTCTTCTCCGGTCGCGAGGCGCAGACGAATGCCACCACGCCACCAGGCTCGACACCTTTATTTTGTCAAAGCGTGACACTATTTACATTTACAACATTTTACGTACCCTGCAGAAAGGAGCCAGTCGGACTAGCAGCGGACTCAGCCTTACGTCCAGACGGAATGACCTTGGTTCCGTGGTCCTCCGGAAAGGCCCTTGTATGGGACGCAACCGTGTGGGACACGCTGGCGCCGTCTTATAGAAGCCGAGCTTCAAGATCAGCAGGTGCTGTTGCTAATTTAGCGGAGCAGCGGAAAAGTTTGAAGTACCGCGAGTTAGAGGCATCTTTTATAGTGGCAGCCAGTTGCCATAGAAACAATGGGAGTCAACAGTAAAATGTCTGAAGAAATTGGGAAAAGAGCGGCAAGTGGGAAGGATGAGAAAAGGGCAGGGGAATTTCTGCTACAAAGAATATCAATTGAAGCGCAACGTGGAAATGCGGCTGCGGTGCTAGGTTCGCTGCCTCAGGCAGTGGTCTACCGGGTCTGCCCTGATTACGTATTAGAATTATGCTGTGTATAATGTATAAATAAACTTTTATTATGTATAAAAAAATAAAAAATAAATTACAAATAGTCACCTAGAAAAATACAACAGTCAGTTACTTGTGTTTTGTGCTGTTAGCGTTTTAAGTTTTCAGTGCCCTGGCCATTTGCCACGAAAACCTGTTATTTACACGATCTGTGTTGGCAATTTGATTTGACGAGATGGTGTTACCGTTTCTAAGATTATTTAAAAACGAATGCTTAAATTGTTTGATAAATTTTAGGAGTTTATTGTACGATTCTACATGCGACAATCCGACCTAGACTGCAGTTCCCGAATAGAGCTTATCACAATAGAATTTCGGGCAACGTTACACCTTAATGAGACACGGCGAAGGTATTTCCTCTGTACACATTCCATTGCTTCATTCTGTTTGTCTAAATAAGGCCACCAAATGTCACAATAACAGTTAAACATAGGTACAACCAAACTATTATAAAGTCTATGTAAAACTTGTAATCATACCACAATATGGTATTAGAAATAAGATTAGTTGACCGGATGAATTGTGTGATATAAGTGCTAAATCCAGTTCCGGTGCCACCCCGAGGTCCGTATTGCTATATAAAATAGGAAATCTTCCCCATGTAGCAGGTAATTAATTAATTAGCTTTCTTTAAACACAGTACCTGCACATAACGGCACTGATATTGGCATTTTGGTATCCACACACTATTTAGAACCGCCTCAATCGTACCCTGTAGTACTTGTATTTCGTTAGCGGTGTTGGAATGCCCGTGTAGTTTTAGATCATCAGCATACAACTTATACGCTATTGATTCTGGAACAACGTGCTTAAGATTTAAAATAATATGCAAAATAAAGTGGGCTGAAGCTTGATCCCTGAGAAACGCCAGAAGGGCACGAACCCGACTCACTAACTACGCGAACGCAGAACTCTCTACAGGTAAAATAACTAGCAATCCATGATAAAGAGCGAGTATCACATTTAAGTACCTAAACTTTTGTACAATTTCACATAGTTTACTTTATCAATTGCCTTCAAGAAATCAAAATATATATAACCAAACCCAGCCTATTGTTTATCATAACGGCCTAATCTTGAGTAATTTCAATAAGTTGAGTTGGATTTCGACGACTTGCGCCGTGGATGTGTCATAAGTACAACCATGTTGTTTATTCCGTTTATTATGATATGGGTGGGCCTAAATCAGAAGTAGGTCTTCACTTAG
>QVRM01006546.1:0-121705 GCA_003439945.1 Dermanyssus gallinae | reverse complement strand
CAAGATCCGCCCGCAACTTTAGTTGAGGAGAGCGAAACAGAGTGAGACTAGTCTTGCTAGCATTAACACGAGCCGAATAATTAAAGATTTTGATTACCTCCTTCACTTGAGATAGTGAGCGCGGTATATCGAGGGCTGGAGAGTCAACCCTAAATAAAGTGAAGTATCATCGGCAAAAGCTAGCGGTTTACCAATGCTCTCTTTTTCAATTTAGCAGAATGAAATTAATGAGATCAGAAAAAGAAACGGTCCTAGCACCGATCCTTGTGGAGTTCCAATATTAACAGATCTCCACGAGGAAACCACTTGCCCTATACGAACGGACTGCAATCTAGAAGATAGAAATGAATTAAACCACTCTACTGTACCTGCAGAACACCCAAGGTTTTGCAAGATTTGAAGAATGAAAGAATGGCGAACGCAATTGAATGCCGCAGTGACATCGAGAAAACGCCTAGACAGGCTTTTGACGATTCAACGGAGTCGGTTACAAACTGCCAGAGATGCGCGAGTGCCAGGCCCGTGGACCGACCGAGACGAAATCCAGCAATATATATATATATATATTAGATATACAGTGTCATACCTACGAACTAATATGTTACTAGTCTTGATGGTTACATCTCAGCATAATATTGACACTCGCAGGATTAGCACTTCACTAGAAAATAGCAACGTTCCCAAAATCCGTCCGACTCGTCCTGATGTAGTGAGGGACACGTGCCACTACATTTTCTTTCTGCTGCGTGCAGTAATATTAAGCTGTATTACCAGCAACGTCGTGAATGCAGAAACTATGTGCAATACAAATATTAAAAAGTAAGCTGTTATATTAGTAATTTGTTTTAACTTGGTAATGCAGTCATTGACATGTTGAGCGCAGAGTTAGCCGATTAGACATACAATCGGGAGTTTTTTCTAGTCTAGCACTGCTGTACTAAGCGTATTTTCTCTTCACCTCTAAGCTACCGTTAGCACGCGGTACCAAGGCAATGTGTGTATTATCATGTTTGTCCATAGACACGTTTAGTTTACCAAGAAGAGGTTACAGCAACAGCACACGCTGCTAGCTACGTTATGAAGCACCTAGCCTCATATATATATATATATATATATATATATATAAGTGCGGCATCGATTTAGCGAAGACATTTGGTGTTCCGCTTTTTAAGCTCTGTCGGTCAAGGCCGATCATATTGCACCGCGGCGTTCATTTTGTTTAAATGGGAAACTGTAAAGTTCATTGAAGAATGCCCGAATCTGGATTTAAATCGTACGACTGCCCGAATGCAAGGTCACAGCTTTGCTACAAGGCAGCGTGTAATATATATATATATTATATATAGATATATATATATATATTATATATATTCATGTAGATATTGTATGAGAATTACACAAGCTAAATCCGGACAAGGTAATAAAAGTAATTTATTTATTATACATTTGCCGAAAATCGTCAATATTGTGGATGATTGACTGCACCGGTCCTTTAACCAAACCTAATGTTATACAGATTCACGAGATAGAATCCTTTGACTATCTCTAGTCATTTCATAGCAACGGATTCAGGTAACGATCGCGGAGCTTAGGTCTGAGCAGAGCCGATACGAACTTCCGCTTTCACGGATTCGGTCACAGCTGATTGTACGTCCGTAATAAGTGCTAACCATAAACAGTCACCATTCGACGATAAATGTCTGCATTATGATCAGCGTCCCGGACGCACCATCGCTACCCGCGTTACAATGGTCCACACGAACAGGTGAATCGGCTATACATGAACTGCAATGCACCTTATATATATATATATATATAGTTGTAGCGGCATTGATAACAGACACGTAGGTGCGCGGTTTCGAGCCCACCGTTGCACCGATTTGTATTTACTGGGGTCCGACCTCACGAAGCGACATGCGAAAAGCAGACCGTGGCGTTAAATCTTGGCTGAGGCTCAGTCAGCCCGAAGACTTTACTTTAGGTGCAGCCTAACAAGACGGCAATGGGCCATGCGGAGCTATAACGGGCCTTCGTTTGGTCGAACTACCACGTGTGTGGTGTCGGTGTCAGTCAGAAGCTGCATTCGATGTTACGTCTGCTCACCGCAAAGAGAAGCTCACGCTGTGTCGACTTGGATGGATCCGGCGCACATTCGACAAGGTGCCTCGTGAACCGCGTTGCCGCGTGCTAGAGCCAGCACGCACAGGATTTACTTCGTTCACTACGTTGCTTGGTTGGTGGCAATTTGATGGTATATCGCCCGGGCGCCTGCAATGCAGTGCGTGCGAGTGTCTGTGGTGTCTCTATATTATTATATATATATATATTATATATATATATATATATATATGCGGCTCTTTTCTCTATGATACTCGAGTAGGATAGTTGGGGCCCTAGATATCGGACGACGCCTCTGACGTCGAAACGCTTGCTAGTGTCGCTATGCGTTCGCATATTTATTCTAAGTAAGACAACAACAACAATAACAACAACAACAGAACAACAACTAAGACAACAACAACAACGAACTTCTTCAATCTCTTCGCCGGATCCGTCCTTCATTACCTAAAAGTAAAGTTTCGGGCTGACCCCGCTCAGCCAGATTTAACGTCCACGGAACTGTTTTTCACATTGCTTCATAGACGGACCCCCATAAATACAAATGTGCAACGCTGAGGCTCGAACCCGCGTACCTGCTATGTGTCTCTCCGGTTGCGAGGCGGAGACTTAATCCACCACACCGACCCGGGACTCGACCGTCTTCATTACCTGTGGCAACTGAAAATTAGGTTACGCTTGCGAGGTACGAGAGTACATCAATGGGTATTAATTCACTCTATTAAACTACTCAATTCTGTGACTCAGGCAAAACAACAGAAACAATAATACCAGGGCAAAGAATGTCTCATGAAACATATGCATCAATGTATGATGATGACCTGGTGTCGATAAAGGCTACACGCTATAATCAATATATATATATATATATACATAGATTATTAGATATTGCAATAGATATATGGCCTGTAATACACATATCACTCGTTTAAATTAGGGACTATATATATATATATATATATATATATATATATATATATTAGTGCGTAGTGAACGTTACTTGCTAAGCACAGGCGTGCCTTATCATCAAATGACGCGATAAGTGCATATTGGTACTGGTTGTCATGTGGTGCTTAGGGCTGGTCGTATTTCGGGAAGAGCGGTGCGCTTTTAGAATTTATTTCGAATGTAATGTGGACAATGTGCGCGCACGAAAGTACGTCAATGTGTGATCGTGTGATCGTTTCGTTTTTTTTTTATATCGTTTTTGGTTTGCATGACAATTAAGCAGACAAAGAGAAGGTAAATTCAACATGTGAAGCAGGCCTGTGAATGATGTCGGGTCCGTATGCCAGTCTATCTAATTTTATTTCGTGTTTTGCTACCCCTTTTTTATGTGGTCTTTGTTCATGCCTAGTCAATACAAAGTCGCTACCAAGTGTCCACAACATAACGTGATGACGGTCGCCAAGAATATGTACGGATAGTCTCCGCTTGCTCGTGGAACAGCCCTAATAAAGGGGCGATGAGGACGGTGACAACAATCATTTCAACAACAATAACAACAACCAAAGCACCGTCCACCGCAAGACTGTCACTGCAGAGGCAACAACAATAACACCAGTAAACACGTTAACCGGCAGAACAGGCAGAGAGGCAGTAGTAGTCAGTAGCAGCAACAAGAACGGCAGCAACAACAACAACAACAACAACAAGATTAACTACAACAACAGAAACAACAACCGTAGTAGCACTGTAATAGCAACAACAAATAACACCAACAACAACGACAACAACAACAAAATAACAAGCAACAACAACGACGACAACAAAACAACAAAATAACAGCAACAACAACGACGACAACAACAACAACAAAATAACAGCAACAACAACGGACAACAACAACAGTAACAAGTACAACAACAAAGACAACGTCAACAACAGCAACAACACGACAACAACAACAACAGTGTTGCTTGCTACTGTCCGTTTCGAAATGTTGCTGCCAACATCGCCGCGACAATGTCGAATAATATCGAAACCGACTTGACGCCAGTCAACGAGTGAGCCGCCCAGCGTCGAACGCTCTACGGCCAACGGCCGTTACACGCCGGGCGCTCGACCCCCTGCACCCCCGACCCCCCATCTTGGCACCCCACTGTTGGCAGTCAGGCCTTTTTGTGCACGATTGTCCATGCAGCCATCATTCCTTCTCTCAGACCCTCCCGCCTCTCCCCATCCCCCCCCCCCAGATTCACCATCCATGCCAGTTGTTTTCCTCTCTGCCAGCTATTAGAGTTTTGCCACTGTTCGCGTCGGCGAGCGTTCGACGAGCACTAGACAGATACAAATCTATGAATGTCTTCTCTGCTGTGTTGTTGTTGTCACTGGTATTGTTGTTGTTGTTGTTGTCACTGTTATTGTTGCCTGTGTACTTGTCATTCAACTGCTGTGACACACTTCTCTCATACTTACATTTCTGCTGCGTGTCTCCGTCTTACTGTCGACTGCTGTGCGTTAAGCTCACTGTGCGTTAAGCGTTTGCGCTGGCCGAATGGATTAACAACATTATAACAGCAAAAAAAAAACAAAAATAGCAACATATTTAAAACAATAAAAACAACATCAACAATAACAGAAACAAAAACAGCGACCACAACTGCAGCAACAACAGCGACAACAACAACAACGGCGACCGCGATAACAAAACGAAGAGTGCGTGTTGTCTTCTTTGAGTGCCTGCTGTGTTACTACGAATAACTACTGCTCTTCGCGAGCGCAGAATGTCCACTCTGCCTCATTATTCCCAGCAGACACGACCGATGGAGGCCGCCTAATGGGCTGTCAACATTCGAAGTGTGAAGTTAGTCGTAGTTGGTCGCTTTACAGGCGTAACACTGCGAATGATCTCTAATTGAGTAGCCAGTGTTATAAATCGTATTTATGACTGGCAGCGTCGTATATATATATACATACATACATACATATATATACGTTCGTATAACGTATATATTATGCTTGTTGTCACGTTTCCAGTGCTTATTATTATTCTGTTAGCGTTAAAAGGTCGCTGAATGCATGCATTCGTACGTGTAGTCAGCGACTTTCAATCACGTGTGTATTAGAAAACAGATTTTCTAATCGAGTCAGCAAGAACGTTGATATATTAGTTATTTTAATTCAGTTGCAGACAGGAGTACACATGCGGTACACATACAGATTTTACAACCTTGGGTGTGAATAAACTAGCGCCGCTATAATCATACTTATGCTTATATTGCTTGCTATTATTGTTGTGTCTGTTCTTGTTCTTGTCATCAATTGACACTTTGTTGCTGTCCAATCGAGGTCCACTTAAGTCTAACAGAACAGAGAGCCTATCAAACTGATTTCAAAGCATAACGTACTTCACAGGTAGATTCAACGCGTTCGGTTACTCGACATTCCATAGTTTACACGCTACGCAAAAGTGTTTAGATTGTTACGGAAATAACCGAGACCATGTACAACTCCTTTCATGGGTACGGTTTTCGGCACTGTTAGGTTTTCTGTCATTTTCTGCCACTACATGTAAAGCGAGTGCTTAGTTTGTCGATGCCAGCAGGCAGGCAGCCGCTTCGAGTATCTCATCCCTTTTACAAGAAGGTCAAGTTCTGCACCAGCCGGTACCTCTGCCCGCAGAGGCGCCAAATACCCAAATACCAAATAGAGTGCAATGCGCAGCACATAAGCAGCATAAATCAACTTGCACTACTTCTGTCGTCGACACCAAGCGTAAAGAAGATAAAGGATTTCGAAAACAACCTTCTGATGTGCATACACTACACTTAATTCAAGTGAAATTAGGATAATTAAATTCAGTTGTCACTGACGTCGAAGCGCGTTGTCTTTGCCAGTATCATAAAATGTTGCCCTTAATTTGTTAGTTGCATGCTGCTGTTGTTGTTGCTCCTGTTTATTGGCATTGCCGGTGTTGTTGTTGCTGTTGTCGTCGTGTTGTTGTTGTTGTTGTTGTGTTGTTGCTAGTGTTCTGATTATTATTGTTAATACTGTCGGTGGTTTGATGTGCCGTCGTGACATGTAAAGCCTTGAAAGAATTTCGTGTCGATCATTGTTGAAAGTCGGCTCTCCTGCAGAGCTTCACAAACACGTCTACCACATCTAAAGGCCTTTTGACATACGCATTTCTCTTCTTTTTCTTCTCCTTCTTGTCATGTTCTGTTCCTTTTCCCTAAAAACGTCCCCTCTTTCTCTCGTGTCCGCTTTTCGTTCTGTTTTTTTTTTGCTTTCTTGGGTAGGACTATCGTCATCGTGACATTCGAATAGTAGTTGTAGTAGTAGTAAGGTAGAGTGACGAGGCCGCCATACCAGCAACAGCGCTAACGGAAACAGCAACGCTTTTCTCTCTCATATATATATATTATGTTTTACATTTAATATAAAATGTGTATATATATATTGCTGTGTTTTTGTATGACGGCTATATGACGCCGGACGATCTCGCGACCCTTGTTGCCGTGGAGGTGGAGGTGCAGCGGCCGGCGCCGCTCGGCCCGCTTTGGGGCCCCACACGACCACGAATAGTTAGTTGACTGTTGCTGTTCTGTTGCTACTGCTGAGTTGTTGTCACTCCGTGAGTCAGCCAGTCAGTTAGTCGCCCCCACACGGGAGCGATTTACCACAACTGTAACTACGACTTACTAACTACTTACTACGGCCACGAACCACTACTGTGTGTACGACTAACTACTGCTGGTGGTGCTACTGCGACTGCTACTGTTGTTGCTACTGGGAAGAAACAGGCGGGAGGGGGGTGGGGGTGCTGCGACACGGTTGTTGACTAAAAGTGGCAGCGGCAGTTGCGGTGGCGACCGTCAGGGGTTTACAGGGGAAAAACAGGCGGCGGACAAACCGACAGACAGACAGGCATACATTACCGTCGCTCCCCCCCCCCCCCCCCCCGCGTAGCTACCGTCAGCAGTCTCGTAGAGAAGATCGACTTTACTACTATTACTACTACTAGAACAACCTCCCGTAGACAAGCGTCAACAGCAGCCGATAGATAGATAGATATATAGAAAGATAGATAGGTGGGGGGGGGGGGGGGGTACGGGTGACCGCCGGACGAAATAGCGAACTTACTCGTTACTTAGTTACTTACTTACGTTCGAACTTACTGCTCATGATCTACACACGAACGATAAGCAGACCGAGTTGGAAGCAGGAGAAAGGGAGACAGAACAGACTTCACGATCCGTTACTCTTACTCTCCTCGCTTCATATATACGTTTTTTTCCCTGCATTTTCTTCTCGTACATTTATATATATATATATATATATATATATATCGCTTTTTCGACTAAGCAGCTCCACCAGGTTTAAAAACACTTAAAAACCTACGTTTTTAAATGTTGTAGCTTTAGTCTATTTTTTCTGTTATTTTCCACACGCATATTTAACGAGCTCACCTAGAGAGAAACAACTACTACTAAGATATATAAATCAGTACTTAACGAATATGTTTTTGCTGCTGGTTTATCACCGATTAGCAATGTGAAAGATATGCTTAAATAACAAAAAGAGAGATAATTTCCAGTAGTATTCTGACTATGAATGAAATCTCTGGGTGCTTGTCTCCTGGTAGTTTTGAGCTCCACCGACATTGGGGATGATTGTCATCATGTGAAGTCCATAATCAAAGACAAAATTCCACAAACCCAACAGCAAGAGCCGACACTGAGCTTGACAAACGCAATGTGCAGAAATACCATTATTCAACTTGTCAGTTATAGGGATCACCGTAAATGGCCTCAATATTTCCTGCTGTCGATCGAATTGTTCCGTTTTTTTCCGGCGGAATGTTACCGTCTCTTCTGCTGTACAGAGTTGAATGGAACAATAGAGTTGGTCACGGGGGAGGTTTGATCAGCAACAACAGATTTGATCAAATACCATAGAAATCATCGTTACTGCTCGTCAAGAATTGCTCACCCAACAAGTCTGAGCAGTCTGCTGTAGCACCTTGCCAACAATAGCCTTGTTATTTATTCACGTCTTTACCGCCGATATTAAAGTGTTTTTTTTCTTCGAATTGATAGTGGATACTTGAGAGGGTCGTAAACCTCGTTAAAATAATAATTTTATTCAATGGAATGGGGTAAGGCGGATACGTTTTGTTTAGGACAGTGAAATCATATGACAGTTATAGTGAAGTTACAATTTTTCTTATATGTCAATGTCGCTAGTGGACTGATATCCGGCCAGCGACATCGGTATAGCAAAAATTATTAATCTTACTATCACTCCTAAACAACATATTTCCGCCCTCATTCTATAAAAAAAGAAGTTTGTTTAACGAGTTCTTCAACCTCGTCGAGTAACACTATGAATTCGAAAGGACCTTGCGCCGAGTCTTTGACTGGGTCAAAGCTTGACGAGATGTGTTCCGTATGCGTTCATGCGTTATGTTTAGTATCTAAGGATTAGTCTGTTTCAGGTAGAATGTAAACAAACACTACCATGACCGACCCAACAACTGTGTCTAAAAACTTTGACCAAAGATCGAATATTGTACTCGCTCGCCGCGGTGGACATACCACCTACTGAGATTATAAAGTTTTTTCGTTTTCCGAAAATTACAGTTTATAGAGAGATAGCAGGTAAGTAAGCGGTCGCAGAAGAGACAGACCTGAAGGTCCATACAGCAGAGCGAGTTATTTGAGCTATACAGGGTGCCTTGGGAGGACTGCAAAGTTAAGTGGGGCACTGCAAACGTGTCCCGTGTATATAAACACGCGCTTTAAGCTCTAAGCTCGAGGCGTGATTGCGGTCGATTAAGGTCGAATTGTTCACGAGGACCTCATGTATCATATCAGTATCATATGAAGAATACACAGGAAGTTTATATGCATGTTCTGTAAACTGTAGTGGAACCATAGTGGAAATTATGTGCTTAATGGTCTGCAATACGTACTTCAGCAAGATGGCGCACCCACCGGCTCATAGCAGCCGTTTAGTTCAACGGTGGCTGGAGGAGCATATCGAATAGAAGCTTCTTTATTTTCGAAATAGGCCGCACAGGCCTTATCCTCGCCTCAGCTCGACGCC
Organism: Dermanyssus gallinae; assembly: GCA_003439945.1. Taxonomy (NCBI): domain Eukaryota; kingdom Metazoa; phylum Arthropoda; class Arachnida; order Mesostigmata; family Dermanyssidae; genus Dermanyssus; species Dermanyssus gallinae. The sequence goes on along the minus strand of QVRM01006546.1, from coordinate 112,537 downwards.
ATGCTGGATTCCAACCCTTTCCGCATGATGTCAGCACTTAGAATCGGCGCTCCCGTTTGTGAGCTGTTTTAGTGCAAACTGTGTGGAGAATGGTAGATCCCAGTCGCCTACACCCACTGAGTTGCCTGAAGAACGCCGGTAAAATGTCCAGTCATGCTGAACTAAACAGTGTGATCATAAGGTCTCTTAGGAGTGCCGGAATACCATCTGATGGGGTGACCATTGCATTATGGTCACATGGGAAGTCCTTAGCATGGAACGCAACGGTTTCGTACACAACCGCGCCTTCCTATTTACATCACAGCTCAGTTAAGTCGGGGTGAGTAGCAAAGCACGCGGACGCTAAAAACAGAATAAGTACGCTGGACTGGAAACAAGATATGTTTTTGCCTATTGAAATGGACACACTAGAACCAATCAGCAAGGGAACCAAAGTTATTCTCAAAAATTTATGTGAGCGAATTCAGGAGGTCACGAGCGACCGAAGTACATTCTTAAGGCAAGCGTTGTCTTAGGCCTTTTGCAGAGGAAACGCGGCATCTATTTTAGACGCCATGAAGTAGAGTATATACATATATATATATATATATATATATATATATATATATATGATGATTTATTAATCAATTACAATACGTTTGCACACTCGGCAGTGCTCGCCTTAATAAAAATGGTGGTAAAAAGGTGTAACGTGAAGTTAAGAATCAGTTGTCCGTGTCCTTGCTTGATGGTAGGCCCCGCTCTTATGGACCCGGTGCGGGCGGTATATCCTCAAAGTTCCTTGCAAAGTTAAAACGGTGAGATCCATAAGAGTCCTCTTCGTGACGCCGAGCCCCAAGAGCGTCCTCGCAGATTCGGAGTCCCATACACCACTCTTAGAGATAGTGATGGATCCGAATCTGCGAGGTTTTTGCGGGTCGGGGAGCGCCGCTCTTAGGAACTCGACGTCATATTTGGCGATCTTGTCCTGCCGCGCTTTTGCCAGGTCCCGGTTCGGGCCGCAAACCTCGGCATCTAAAACCCAGACCTCGGTAGGTGTTGTTATTACGAGGTCGGGCTTTAGACCCGGTGCTCCCGGTCGACGGAATACTCGCTCACGAGCCACCTCATGACCCCTTTCGCGGAGAAGACGCGCCACGCGATCACAGACGTCGTCATGTCTCTTTATGTGTTGTATCGCACATTTGAGCGACATGAGCCAACGTCTCAGGCGCATGACACCCGTGCATACAACGTTTGTTGTAGCCCGGGCGTCCCCTGGCCAATCTGGCACGCGTTGGTAGTGCGTTGATCCTGAGCTTTAGTAGGTTTAAATACTCCTTACCAGATAGGTAGGGCATACCCTTAATCCAGTAATGTACAAACGGCGTTTCGTGTGCTTTTTTAAAATGTGCCCCATCGAACGTGTTGTGTAGTTGTTGAGACCAGTAATCGGTCTCTTGTGTAGCGGTCTGAATGGAGGTTCCCAAGCGCTCGCAAAGAAGTCTTGTTTTCGCAAGATTTTTTTGGAAGTGCTCGGTGGTTAGCATCTATTAAATCCCAGGGTGCGTGGAGTGTTGTAGTGCTGTCAGGCGGGAGAGGCGGAGTCTGGGAATGAATGTTTGGAGGCAGGGGATGTCCAGACCGTCGTGTGCTGTGTGCGTGTACAGTTAGGCGTTCGGCACCGAGTTTTCGAGCTTAAGCCATTTCGACTTAACAACCTTTCTGATCTCTTTATCTAGGTCGCTAAGAAGTGCGTAAGATGGTCTGGGACCGGAGACCAGTTTATATAGGAGACGGGGAATGAGAAAGTCTTTCAAAAATATGAGCCTTTGGTGGGGTTTAAGGGGAGCTATCGTGAGTCTGTTTAGTAAACTAAGGAGTATATCCTTGGTGGAGTCAACTCTGCCATTGCTGTCAAAGTCGACTCCAAGATATCTCCATCGATCGCTCATACCTTTAGCTGGCAATTGCCGATCTCCAACGTTAAATTCTGGTACGCTTTTGATAAAACCTTTACCTTCCTTCCTAATAAATAGGTGGGAGATAGTAAAGCTTTTATTAGTATTAATTTCCAGGCCTTGAGATTTCAAAAGTAGGTCCGCAATATTAAGGAGCCGTTGGAGAGTAGATTTCGTGGAGGCTAGGAGGATGAGATCATCCGCAAAGGCTAAGCCCATAAGGCAGAAGTCATCAGTAAGTTGGTACCCGATATTAGTTTCGTCTAATTTTGAAAGAATATCGTCGAGAACTAGATTAAATAAAGGGGCGACAGATGATCTTCCTGCCTAACACCCCTAGTTGGCCGAAATGTGCGACATTCTTGTCCAAATTCTATGAGAGTTTTAGATGAGAGGTACAAGCGTTCGATATAATTAATGAATACCTCCGGGTATCCGCGAGTCCGGAGTGATCACAGGACGGAGTCATGACTCACCATGTCGAACGCCTTACGGAGGTCGATTGAGGCGAGTCTGAGCTCACGTCCTGCAGACTTGGCATCGTTAAGGATACCATCCAGAACCGCAAGATTCTCGAAGGTACCATTATAGGAGAGAAACGCTCGCTGGATTGGGAGAAGCTTAATAGAGTTCTGGAGGCGTGTAGAGAGATTTTTGTTAAGCGTTCGTTGTAAGTATGACCTAATAGATAGGGGTCGCAGATCGCTTGGGGATAATGTAATATCCTTATATTATTATAATTCCAAGATTATTATAAAGATATATATATATATATATATATATATATATATATATATATATATATATATATATATATATATATATATATATATATATATATATGCAGAGAGAGAGAAAAGAGAGCAGACGCGGGCGATAGCCTTTTCTGCAAAATGCACTTAATTGTTACAATTGTTGAAAATGTTGAATTATGGAAATTTCAAGCTCAATGAGGAATTACTGAATTTTAATATATTTGCCGCTAAGCGATATGTGGGCTTCTTGAGACAACGCCTTGATCTTGACGTCCAACGCGGGAACGCGGCATCCGTCCGGGGCACACTGCTGAAGTAGTCTCAGCCCACCCTATACGAGATTGAGTAGCATTTACAGTGCACACGTTCTCGGGAGACAATTGTTGCTCCACTTTCATTCTTAGTAAAATATGTGTTTTTTCTATATTTGCCGTCCGGAAGAGACGGTTATATAAACAATTATATATTTACCATTGGCTGATTTAGAGGGGAAACACACATTTAGTACATGTATGTATATTCATCACAGATCTAAAAATCGAGTCATGGGAAGTACTTTATCGCATTCTTGAACGTGTTAATAAATCACACTGTCGCGCTCAGAGTTTGCGCAGGCACAACGGCGAGACTTCAATCTAACTTCTCTCTAAAACAAATATTCACGTGCCTGGGTCTTATAGCATAGCGGATCAATGTTTTCCCATTTAAACATGTAGCTCGTCGGTAGAGCATGCATATTCTGTAGGTCCTAAGCGGAGATGTCACTAGTAAATGAAGTAACCTGTTGAAACTAGTGCGGTGGACTCTTAGCGCCTTTTTCTTCAGAACAGTAGCCTTGATTTGTTCAAGTGCCCTAGAGTTTAACTTCGATAACTAGGGCCACATCGCTCGGATACCGTGAGAAGCGGTGGGCGCGATCTTCAAGTTAAACAGACGGCAACGTCCGTGACACGAAGTAGAGGTTGAGGAAACACAACCAGGTTGTTGTAGGGACCTGCGCGATCGTCCTGTGTTGTGAATACGCACCAGACGGACATATCATTGATGTGTTCGGTCTTGCAACTCGTCTATTTACGTGCAATGTTTGGCTTCTGCGATTCTTCTGCCGCACGTCGAAAAAGTGATCAATAAGGTTTGCATCCACAAATGAAGCTAGAACCCGTTTGCGATTACTCCTGGGTGTTTCCATTATGGGCATATGAGCATGTTTTGAGGTAAGAATTCTTGCCCGTCTAGCGCTCTGGTTTTAAATCCTCTGTATTATTATCTGTCGAGCACTTGAGTTTAACTAAAGCCGACATAACAATACAGGTTCGTTCAATGCTTCCATTCTGCAGACATTGGCAAATTTTGACAGACAGGTTTTGCAAATCATCTGTAAGTAGTTTAGGCCTGGAATGAAAGCGGTGATTCAAGCGAAGTTATTACACTAGATAAATACGTCCGTTAGGAATGTTCCTACTGGTGCGTGCAAACAAATGTCTTCAAATATTTGTTTAAATCTGGATACAGCTTTTGAACCAAGCGACATTAGTTATTTCATATTTAGCTGCGACCCCGGCAGTTGGGGCGAATCAGAGATACCAGCCAACTCTGTGTACAAAAATCGACTCGAAGCACTTTCGAGCAGACTGATGTAACATTAAAACCCCATTCACAAGACTATGCAAAAACGATTTCTATCAATCAGCCATGAAACGATTTTGGATGTAGGTTGACAAGACGTCTTTATATGATTCTAAGTCTAAGGCTATATGGGTAAACAGAATTATAAAGAGGACTGCAAGAGATACCGTCCATAGAGGCCTAGCGAGGTGCGTTAAAAGAGATTACTTTGGAACTCTTGGTTTGTATATATATGCATATGTATATATTAATTTACCCAACCTGGATGTTAATAATAATAATGATACTGACAGAAAGCGAACAGAGCAGGATAAACATGATTTAAACGTTCATACCTCACAATTGTATTAACTAAATAATAATAAATAATAAATATAATAATAATAATAATAATAATAATAATAATAATAATAATAATAATAATAATAATAATAATAATAATAAAAAATAATGATACTACTAATAATAATAATATTTTTTTACTACAGATGTATTTAAACTCAGTAAATCCTCATTGAGCTTGAATTTTCCATAGTTACACATTTCGAACAATTGAAATCATTAACGGCATTTTGCCTTTGTAACCATTGTAAGCCATTAAGGACGATAGCCTTTCCAATATATATATTTATATATATATATATATATATATATATATATATATATATATATATATATATATATATATATATATATATATATATTGGAATGACGATCACATTTTACACTGTAATACAATTAATTGAGACACATCGGTTGAGAGGCGAAACCCTCATAAAGTAACTCGTTGAAAGGAAGATCGGCCGAAGCTATAAAAAGGCCTTGAGATCGAATGTGACAGCCACGAGCTGGATCACGGCACTGTACTGCATATGTTTCCGGATCGTCCGCAGGGTACAGTTCCATGCAGGATGTTTACTATCGACACCGCGCGAGTATCAGTTCTCACGAATTCCGAGCGGACATAAAGATTTTACTGCCTGTTTAGTTTTTCTTCATATCTGTTCACGCTGAATTGCTTTTTTATGTCTAATAGTGTAAGCTGCCGTGCGCTTTCCCAGCCGTCAACGTTCTGAAAAAGTGGAATCACATTGAAGCACCAGTAGATACATCCCACCCCGCCTTAGTTGCCGCCACTCCAATGTTTTAGCCAACTATAATGCGGTGATAACTAGTAAATAATAAAACGTATATATATATATATATATATATATATAAGGAGAGAGAGAGATACATGAAGAGTAGCGCCACTCTAGCACACTGGTTCCATGATTCGCGGGGCCTCGGCTCGGTTGGACTCTTTTTTCACCAGGTATCTCGCATAAGACCAAATGCTCGAGAGATGTTTACGGAGAGACTACGGAGAACTAGAGATAGTGGCACAAGGAAAGTTTCAACAGCACATTCCCGTATGCGGGAGGCACCGCCTGCTAAAGCGACAACGATTGAGAGACACGAGGAAGAGATAGAGATCGAATCAGCGGAGACGCTGGAGGACACTTCGCAGTCTTTGACAGTGATGCGTAGTGATGTGCAGCAATAGCACAAGACATACATACACTTACAATGAACAACACAACAGCAGCAAAGAAACAAACTTTTTTTTTTATCCCTTACCAAGGCGAGACCCTGTCTACAACCAGCAAAGACAATATTAACAACCGAATCCACTGGGAGTTTGTGCCGACTGCCGTTTACGAGCACTGTATATTTGTTACTTGTTTCTCCTCCCCGAAAGTTTTGTAGGTTTTTCTTCTAGTGCCTACCTGCATCGACGGCTCGCTGTAGAGAGTTTTCATTTCCGGTGGCAAGTTATTAATACACACATATACGCAAATAGGTACATTAAATACATTGCACCATTGTACATGTGCTTTCGTTGACTGATACCGCTCTGATTGCGATTGCTGTTGATTGGTAATACACACCGTTTCACAGATTGATAGGCTTTAGGTTGTCCTTATTGTAAGCTGACTCTCTTTCGAGAAGAGTCAAGCCTTTCTCTGCGTGACGCTGTTTATCTCTTCCACCCTCTTATTTCGTCATGAGGTTATCGGTCTACACTGTGGGTGCGCTTGCTTCGTTGTGCCACTTTGTCGTTTAAACGAAGGACTCTATGTGATCTCTTTCTGGGAGCCGAGCAGCACTTACTGGATTCACGGACAAATCATCACCGAGGGTGATCTACGAGCCTGTTGTTGCTCATCTCATTTATTTGAGCCGTGCTCATTGAGAATAGATGATAAAACCATACCGCTGAGACTCGGCGACCACGCTGCCATAAGGACTGGACTCTTTTTTTTTTTTTTTTTTCTGGGAGGTTTCGGGAATGCATGATGCACATGCGCCACTGTAGCCTGCGTGACTAGTGTGAGACTCGCAAACCCACTAAACCCGGATTCCTTCCCACCCCCCCAGGCTCGGTATTACTTTGGCATTACATCGAAGCCGTGGGAGAGGCGTCTCTGCCGTTCTCCTTCAATCAGCTCTATCCCTGACTATCATCCCGCATGTCTACCTGCGGTTGGATAGGGGGATGCCATTTTGTAATCCGTCCTGTGAGGGTGCGTCGAGACCATGAGGGCCTGGAAGGACTGGACTCGGGGAAACCCTAGATATCTCAGCATCTACCGTCCTCGGTGCATCGAAAATATACCTCACATCGATTCCAAGCCCGTCGGGACAGAAGATAGTCTAGAGAGAGTGTGTGTGCAGTTAGCCACCAAGTCTCATATCTTCATATCTAAAGAGGCTAATCATCTGACTCGTGGTGCAGTGCAAGGGCAAGAAGCTCCCTTTGACTGCGGGGGTTCCACGGGGGCACAAACAGAGGCCGCTGCTTAGAAACCGGCCGTACTGTAAAGTGCTTCGGCTCAAAGACCTTCTTCTTGAGACTGAGCTTATAGCGTATGATGACAACCTCGCGGTTACAGTGAGGGCTAGGACCGCAGCTGAGAAAAAGCTCCGGGCAAATTAGGCACTTACCAATACTTTTTCAGCACGCATGTAACTGCCACACAGAGAAACCGGGAACTGTTAAGAAAAACGCAGCGTGTTCTTGTATTAAGAAGCACGTAGGCATGCAAAATGATTAGCACGCCGGCCACGCTATATATATATATATATATATATATATATATATATATATATATATATATATATATATATATATATATATATATATATATATATCTATATATATTTAATAGATTTTAAAATTTCACAACGCTTATGTTTTCGGTAAATAACAATGATTTTCAAAAAACGATTTAATCAAATCAAAAAGAAAATCGCACATGACAGAATCTAGGGTGTATGGGATTGGATAAGTACCCTTCACAAAAATAAATCATAATGGATAATATCGCGAGATCTTGTGAGGACGAGCGGGCAGGTTTCAGATTCAGATTCAAAACGTGGTTTATTTGCGAAACTGCATTACAAATGCTTAAGTTTTCGAGAAAAAAAAATTCATTTCATAAAATAGAGTGATTTACACAGTCACATGGTTATATATACAGGTGTGTACGCAGTAAACCGGTGATCAGTTCATCAGTGTGACTAAACATTGTAGCAAGGAAATACGCTCGTCACAACAGTATTGCCGACCCTTTGTATGGTGGCTCCTATAACTCATGAATCAATTTCCATCTCCACAACTCTTCACTTCACAACGCCTGCTAATACCCTCACCGATCTGTTATACCAGAGCCGGTAGCAAGATACTTTTTTAATTCCCGCACAAATATACTCACAGAGGAGAGAGATCGTATGCGTCCTGGTAGAGCGCTCCAAACATGCGGCAGCCGACACAATAGGGAATGAGACCTAAGTTTCTTTTTGGTCCGCGGTATCACAAATACTGTCGCTCTACGCAGTTGCCTTCTTCGCCTAGGTACCAAGGGAAATACTATATCCTCCGGTAGTAAACCACGAGAGGTTTTGTAGGCAAGCGTGGCCACTCTAGGAAAATATATTTTTGAGACTGGTAAAAGGTCATAAGCAGCAAACAGATCACTAACTGACTCGTAGCGCCGTCTAGAGAAGATGGCGCGAAGTGCATCATTTTGAATCACCTGGGCCCTTCGAAGAATGCCTCTGTACCCACCACCCCACAAGAGAACACCATAACATAAAATAGATAGAAACAGGGCCTTGTAGACCGTTAAAAGTCCCTCAACCTGCCTTAATCTTCGCAAAGTTGCAATAACTGCATAACACTTTGGTATCAGTTGATCTATATGAGAATGCCAGGATAAATGTTCATGCAATACCAAACCGAGACACCTCACCGCCTGGGAACGATGTACCGTATTAGCACCCAGTTGAAAACTATCGGGCAATTGAAGCAGCCTTCTAGCGGGTCGAAATACTAAGATTTTGGTTTTGCTTGTATTTACAACCAATCCGTACTCATTGAAAACTTTAACAACTTTTTTAACTAACTCAAGGGAAGTGCTAATACCACTAGAAACGCTGCCCGGGTCGAGCCGAAACAAGATTGTCGTGTCATCAGCAAAAGCTATCGCCTTTCCCAGGTTATCGTGCTTGATTTTCAAGAGTATGAAGTTCAGTAATATAAGAAACATAAAGGGACCAAGTACCGAGCCCTGTGGAGTACCCAAGTCAACAAGCTGCCAAATAGATTGAACAGACCCAACCTTTACAAATTGAGATCTATCCTCAAGATAGGATCTAAACCAGCTAACTGTAGAGACCGTGCAGCCCAAGTGGGTCAACATCTGGGTAAACAATCCATGGTCAAGGCAATTTAAGGCAGACGCCACGTCCAGGAACACGCCCAAACAAGGCTGGTCCATTTCGACCGAGTCAACCACATGCTGCCACAGATGTGCAAGGGCTAAGTCTGTCGATCGGTTTTTACGAAAGCCAAATTGGTCTGATGAAAGGAAGTTAATGTCCTTTAAATAACGAGTTAGGCTCAGTAACACTAACGTTTCAAAGATCTTTGAAATATAGTCAACAACTGAGATAGGACGGTAGCTGGACGCAAGACCGTTAAAGGTTTTTTTCTTTTTTTTTCGTTTTATCCCCTTTACCCTTGTATAATGGGATTACGTTGGTAGATCGCAGACATCTAGGAAAGTAGCCGCGTTGAAAAGATAGATTAATTATTCTTGCCAAAGGAGCTGCAATAACGAAAGAAGCTATTTTTAACAATTTAGCCGGAACACCTATGATTCCACAAGCCCAGCTAGCATTCAAGTTCCTTATCACACTCTCAACATCAGAGGCCTGTACCCGAGGCAACGAAAATGATTTGGCCTCCTTTGGCCATAATTCGTCAAGGCCGTGCCCATCAGTACACGGATTTAACAAGTTTATAGTTTTATATCCAACCGTAGCGAAATGTAGGTTTAGTTCGTCGGCGATCGACTTTGGTTCACTAATCGTCTGACCCGTGCTGGAAGTTAAGACTGATGGAAGCTCTGCCTTAGAAAGCTCTCTACCGCAGGCTTTGTTAATATATTTCCACAAACGCCGCGAGTCCGATTTAATGTCATTAAACCGATTTTTATAAAAAGCCTCTCTGGCTAGGCAAATAGCGCGTAAATACCGTTTTCGAGCGCATGAGTACGCTTTTTTTGTCTCAGGCGTCAAGTGCTTACGATGCCTTCGATAAAGCTTGTTCACTGTGTGCCTCAACCGACAAAGCCCCGGGGAAAAAGAGAATGTGTGGCTGTCTCGAGAAGAACCAGGACCGTCCAGACTAATATTAGGAAATGCTTTGTCATAAATCTTGCTCACGGTAGCCCGAAACGCTTCGAAAGCTGAATCTACATCTAAAGCTTCATAGACGTTGATCCAGGAGGCCCGCCGTACCAAGTCAAAAAATACATCAATACTGCTCTGATCATGCCGCCTATGCAAAATGGGTATGTCCCTCCCAGGTACAACCGAAACGGGTTGACCGTCGTTGACAGAGATAATGATCGGATAGTGATCTGAAAATAATGGGGTCTCTAACACAGCTGCCTCAATAGAACTAAAAACAGAACAATTAGCTATAGCGATATGATCTATACAGGTTGCTGAGCTGGGACGGGTTACCCTATCTATTGTGTGAACAAACCCCCTCGCCATAAAAAAAGATAGATATTTCATAGGAGGAGGGTTAGCTAAAATATTGATATTCGAGTCCCCCATTAGCATGCAAGGCAGGTTGCTACTTCGCGGCAATAAAGCTTCAAGGGTATCTAGCAGCACGTCACTGTGACTAACACGACATGAGTAAAAAGCTTTTATAAACCCCTCAAACCCTCGATCGTTTTTTACATGAATACGAACCGCTTGGACATGACCATCGGGACCACAAAGGGATCTAAAGGAGAGTATTGCAGAAGTGTTTTTTACAAAAATTCCGACTCCACCTCCAGGACGATCATTTCTGCAGGCAGTGATAAAGTTATAGCCACTAATTCCGTGAGTGGGACAGTCCAAGTCTTTTAGCCAAGTTTCACTTATGGCAACGACATCAAAACCATAGCCATCCCGAATCATAAGGTTAGCGATTGATTCAAGCTGCCCCTGCTTTAGCAGACCACCAGTACCGGCATTAATATGGATAGCTGCGAATGAATTAACACCTACGTGAATGTCATCCCAGAGCACACACTTTCTGATATTCCCCAGAGACTGCGGAGCAATGTAATTAAAATTCATGAGTTATATAAAACAAATGAGTTAACTACTTTAGCTTTAAAAGAGCATTTAGCATCGGTGTTAAGAGATCTACGAGCTCTTGAAGGCATTGTGCCGCTCTTGGACTAAACACTTTTATGATATCTTTGAGAGGCGCAATCACCGTTGTCAATAACTTATCGCTACCTACAGCTTTCTTTATAGGGGACTTCTTGGGTTTTTTCGTCGAGCGCGAACGATCTGTAGCTTCAGGCTCGGGAACCGGTTTGGCAGTGTTTTTCGGAATAGCTGTTGCACCGGGTAAGTTCACCCGTACCTCGGATCCCGAAGCCGAGTCGACCACTACTGATCTCACCACGGCCGCATATGATCGGCGAGAAGTTTGAGCCAAGTTGGAATCATCTTGCGGACTTTCTGTTACAGGACCCGTTGCCTCCAGTGGCACCGATTCGACCACCTTGACTGAGACGGCCGTTGGAGATTCCACAGCCAGTTGATGTACTAATCTAGATTCCATCAACACTTTGCGTTTCTCGATCTCGCAGGCACGCACTGGACACGCCGATGAGAGGGACGAGTGCGGTCCTTTACAATGAACGCACTTAGCTTCATTCTTACAGTTAGCGGCAAGATGCCCTTTCTGCCCACAGTGCCGACAGGCAGGTTCATTCCGACAGTTAGCCACCATATGCCCAAACCTCAGACAGCGGTAGCAAGAGAGTGGGGTACCAGCTGACATCACTACCTTGTACGAGCGGAAAGCCAGAAAGACCTCAGCTGGTGGTAATTTATTAAACTGTAGAAGCACTCTGTCCGTGGGAATGCTAGAAAGTACATCACCAGTTTTTCGCTTGATTATCTCCCTTTTGGCTGAGACAACGCCAGCACCTTGAAGAGCTTCTAGAATGTCCTCGTCGCCAAATCCGCGATCGACACCATTAATTTTTGCCCAGTAGCTGGCCAAATCGTGGCACTTGGCCGTAACTTGAATGCCCAAGACTGAGTCAATCTTTACTGCCTCCTTTGCTTCATCTGCAGTATTAAACCACAAGTTGATAAAACCAGCCTTGGATTCAGGTTTGGCTGAAGGAAATAACCTGGCCAATTCGCTACAGAGGGGCAATAGTTTCTCCGTAAAAGGTACTTGCGAAGTAGTCGGCTCCCCATTTATCAAGCTCTCCGACCGGCGTGCAATCACAACTCGAAAAAGTCCCTTAGAACGCTTGATTACGCCTTCCCGTATAGCCTGAATTTGGCCTTGTACTTTGTCTATACGCTTAGCTGCGTGTTTATTGACAACCAGATTCCAGCCATTCGAATTATCTGATTGGTCAGCAACGTTTGGGCTATTTGAAGCCCCTCCAGTCGGCGCACCCGATCCGCCTGCACCTGTCACCGTGCAATTCGTGGTGCAGTCTGTTGTCTCCATTGTAGTAGGTGCCGGAGCTAGCGCCGATTCAACAGCCTTGCACGTTGCGTTGCATGTGCCAGCCTCGCTCATGGCGGCCGCTGGGGATGATGCCGCCATAATCTCCTTGGATGCCACGTCTGCGACAGGTGCCGAATCATCATTTCCGTCACAAATAGTTACCGCACAGAAGTTCTAGAGTTCCACCACACCAAAGTAGAGGCTCAGACAGGCCAAGAACGACCAAAAAACACCGAATCCGCACGGAGCCTGCTTACACCGTGTGCCAACCGAACGGTGTTTCGTTGTGATGCAATTAATGCTTTTGTGAATGCAGGCCTAGGTTTCAGGGAGGCGAAATACAAGTATGTGTTGACGACTAGACTTCAAAGACACTGACGGCACTGCACAAGTTGTTGTACGCCTAGCTAACGTTTCGTTCTCTAAGTGCTTCATTCAGTGGTTAATTCTGGCTCTTCTGAGGGTTCCGTTATAGTCGCTATCGCAGAGAAGGATAGCATAGCACTGGCTTTGTACGCCAGAAGTAAGCTCTGTGGATACACCACTAAATTTATTCAAACACCAATCAACACAGATACGACAGTATAGCGCTTGGGTGAAGCATAATAGAGATGGGGATGCCATATATATAAATATATATAAAATAAACTTATGGCATCTCCATCTCTATTATGTTTCACCCAAGCGTATATATATATATATATATATATATACTTCAATTATGCTATCGTATAAAAAATATACTACTCGGCAAGTGTGTGAAGTTGCTGCGTTCACTACTAGAGCCGACACCGTCTGGTTCGTTGAGACGTCGTAAATAAATGCTTATAGTCAAGAATAGTACCGAAGCCAGAACGATCAACGATGCTGCCTGCGCTTTAATGCTACCCTAGCTACGACCGCCGGCCATTCACACCTCCATCACTGATTCACGGCTGCATCACGTCGATCGATTGACATTTGCCGTGTCCATCAAATCTCATCTAGCCATCTGCCACAACGCGACATTACGATGCCTCATTACGAGCTAATTACCGAGTGGAGACTCAGCCCGGGCTATCCGACCGCGCATGCCGGTCGGTCGTCGCTGATGCCTTTGCCGCTGAAGGGATCGTTCCAGTTTGAAGTCACCCATTGGCCAAATTGGTTTGTTGTGATATTATGGCGATATTGCATTAACATGATAGTGTTATGACCGCTTCATGCAATTTGCTCACAATACAACAAAGTCAGGTCGCTCACAACAGTCGTCACAGCATACTTTTAGGTTCACTGTTATTCCGAACCAGGAGGGGGTTCTTGGGGGTGGTTTTTAGTGGGTAGTGCGCTGGAATTAGATTGAGTCATGTACTCTCTCTCTCCTGCGTTTAGTCTCACACTTCCCGCCAAAACATCGGCGAGTGTGCGTAAATGCATTTTCCACCCCCTAAAAAAAAAAAATCACTGTTACCTCACATGAAGAGCGCAAACTCAAGCAAAGCAACAATCTGGGCGGTGAATCTCCGTGGTGTAGTATACATTTTACTCAGAACTCGTTGTTGGCTTTTACACTGGCCACTCACTGTCTGACTCACTGGCTGAACGACAAGAAACATTTTTACTAGACGCTTGGTTTGTATGTGACTGATGATATGACGTAGCAAGTTCGGCCGTGGCGCGCTGACTTGCGGCAGACTCGCGGCATGTGGTAGCCATTTAACTTGGTCTGACAGCAACGCGCACAACAACAACAACAACAACAACAACAACAACAACAACAACAACAACAACAACAACAACAACAACAACAACAACAACAACAACAACACAACAACAACAACAACAACAACAACAACAACAACATAAGCAAGAACAACAACAACAACAACAACAACAACATAAGCAAGAACAATAAAACAGGGAACCTCGGCCGGTCAACTTTTACTGTTTGCTGCATATTGGCTCGGAGCAGCCAAAGATGTGTCAAGAGTATGACCCCCGACCGCCTGCTCATACGTTCTTGACGCCGGTCGGTCTGTTTATCTATCGGTTGAGAAAATCTCAGCAAGGCCGGTAGCAACAGGGGTGCGAGCAGTATTAGCATTAGTGTGTGGGTATTTATTATTCTTGCTGTTGTGGTTATGTTTTTGTTGTTGTTGTTGCTGCCGCTATTGTTTGTGTAACTCTACTACATTGTTATTGCTAGGCGAGTCTTGCAAACGGTTGGATAACAATGACCAGTCACAACAAAATCACTAATGACTATTGCTCTTATTTCGTTAACATTATTTCGTTCATATTGCACTCTCATGTATGTACGCATGTGCATGATAAAGATAAAAAAGCGTGCACGTGAGACCGGTGACTCTATAGTCTCTTTTGTGCAAATGGTTTGCAGCTGTGAGCCCAAAAAGAAGTTGTAGTGCATGTGCCGAGCAAGATGGTTTAGTGGCAAAGACTTTGCCCTGCATTCGGGAGGACTGGGTTCGAGACCCAGACCGGCCACTCTAAATTGGTTTGCATGGTTTCCAATTCAGACAAGGTAAATGCCGGAATGGATTAAAAATTAGCCATGACATGAAAAAACCGTACACGGGCGTACGTAGCCATACGAAAAATCGTTAAAACAAAAAAACGTTTGCCTCGGCGTCTTGAAATTCCGGCTCTTTTCGTTGCATTTACGTAGAGAAATCAAACGGCGTTCTGATGAAAGCGCAGGTTATCACCAGGAAATCGTCAGTAACGTTAGTGGAAATGGACCCGCTGAGTCTTGTGCTAACTAGCACATCTGTAATTAGGCCTGTTCGTGGACAAAGTCCCCCATCGCAGACAATAGACTCATCATTTTAAGGAGTGTAGTGTCGACTTTTCAAAAAGAGTCGCTAATCGCTACAGAGTTCGCAGGGATCTGGTTGCATTTTACACTGCAAACTTTAGTCTGCCGTAACCGTGCCATGTGCAATTCCATGCTTAACGTGTGTAACTGTTTTAGTAAACGCATACTACAGCTTCCTTATCGACGCCAATATCTTAATGGTGTTAATTTTCTTTAGACAGTATGAGAATCTATATAATTGTACTTAACCTTGATAGATAATGTATGCTTGTTTAAGTATGTGCCTCAGCCAAACTGCTACTGTAAGACTTGATTCTTTATCACGGTAGCCCTGTGATATTCCGAGGCCGACCCCAAGATTCACTGGCTCCAGCGCAGTGAGTGTTAGCTGCAATCGTTCTATGATGCTGTAAACAAATCCTTGTTGCAGTAGTAACATATTTTATTTATAATTTACTCACTATATAATGGGTAGTTACAGCTAAACAAACAGTGTGGGTTGACCTTATGTACAGCGCTTCTGTACAGCGTCCAACATCGAATTTTCTACAAGAACTACATACATATTCCTCAACTTTAAACAGTTTGGCTGTATGCAGATCTAATGATGATGATGTCCATGCCAGCTCATTCGGCAGACAGTTGTTGTGAGTTCGAACGTAGCAAGATAATGCTATGCGTGCACGCCCAAACATAATTTGTGTCCTTCTGAATCATAAGCACTACTTCGCATTATACCATTGTATGTTGTCGTTAAAGCAACAATAAACTAAACGCGAGAGAGATATATATATTTATTATATATTATTTTCCATATTGTATTTACATAACAGTTGCAGCAGCAACAACAAGGCTTTAAACTGAATAGAATGCACTACAAAGACCGCACCCTTAACGGCCTCACAGGCGTCAGGGATGGTCTATGAAACAAGAAAAGAGCCACATATACCAATATATAGTTTTACGTGTGTTTAGTGTTTTATTTCTAATCTTGGATGGTTCTGAATAGGCGAAATAGGTGATTTAATGTGCTTGTCGCTTCAGCGACAATACTGGGCTACTGCTGGCGTAAAACTGCAACGTGTTTAGAAGAAGGGGACAAATTTGTTATATTTAGAGAGCATTTCTTCAGAACTGCAGCTTTACCGCAAGTAAAGTCAAGGGTAGCATCAGCGCACACACTGACGCATCAAGTAGAACAGAAACGCTGACCTACACGCGAATAGTTAGAACATATGTAATCGTTTCAGTTTCGTCATAATGTCCTACTCTTGTATAAGATGAACAATGAATGGTATAATTATTTTGGAACACGTATTATGGCAGTTTTTTTTTCGCACTTAGCAAAACCAACACATGACAAACGAATTTCCGAACAACGTGAGTGTTCCAACAACAACCTCAAATAGGTGTCTGTCACGCGGACCCACAACAACATTGGTGACGACCACAGTTCAAAAAGTGCGAGAAAGGTCCCACGAATCATTAAGTCAGCAAGCGGGATCAGCGTCGCCGTAGTCGCTGCATTATTAACGGTTGCTAGCCAGCCCATCGGCAACATTGCAGCCCTTAGGCAATGCAACACATGCAGATATATATATATATATATATATATATATATATATATATATATATATACATATATATAGGTTCTTGGAGTCATCAGCACCGTGTGCTAATTCAGTTGCTATCCCGTTGCTTGACACCGTCGCGGCACTGGGTCGCTGATTACCGGCGTTATGGCTACAGGTGGCGCTCTTGATTATTGTTGTTATTGTTGTTGTTGTTGCTGCTGCTGCTTTTATTGTCATTGCGGTGATTACTGCAAGGGGATCACGGTGGTGGTGGTGGTAGGGGTGTCATTGTTTGCATTGTTTGGCGTTTTCCCGCGAGCCGAATAGCCAAAGCAAAGCGTCAAAACGAGACGAGGGCCTAAATCCCGAAGAAACGAGGACCGACCTTTGACGTCGCCACTGCCGTTAGCAGAGGAAAAGCAGACAGACGACGTTCTCACGGCGTCTCCTGATTCGCTCCTCGCTAGTGGCAGTGCCGCCGCCGACAACGACGCCATCAACGATAACAGCCACGACAACAACAAGTTTGTTGTGGCTAACAACAAAAACAAAAAGTGCAACAACAACAAAAGGTGCAACAACAACAACAACACGTACCACGACAGCAATAACGACGACATCAACGATAGGTATTGTCTCGGTCCTCTTAAATAAAATTAAAAAAAACAATCAGTGGACGCGCATGAAACACGTCAACAGGCAAGCAGACGTCGCCCGAACTAGAAGAACGGCGGCGGCGGCGGGTAACGACGACATACATACGTGCATACCTACGTTGATGCATGGAGCGACACAACAACAACAACAACAACAACACTCAACGCCTGCCAGATGATGCTCCCGATCGTAAACATAATACTAGTGTCAGTGAGTGCTTTGTTGCTGCTACTTCTGCTCCTGATAATTAGAAGTATGCAACGATGATAATATGTGTAGGTGCGTATGATGATGATGGAGATGATGATGAAGGTGTTGGAGTTGGTGTTATTGTTGATGATGATGAAGGTGTTGGAGTTGGTGTCATTGTTGATGATGATGATGATGATGATGAAGGTAGCGGTGATGATGACGATGAAGGTCCTTTTGACCTCGGGCGGTCACAATGCGCGATATTTATTCGCGGCAATAGGTGACGCTTTATAACGATAACGACAACGACGAGAACACAAGAAAGGGCGCCGGTTGTGACTTCACCTCATCACGTTTGCCGCGTTGCCTACGATATACGCCTGCCCAACGCTGACCGAAAAGTATCTCCTATACACAGAGCACCCCCTTCTGTTTCGGCCCTCTACTCCGAAGTCAACCCCCAAACAAACGAAAAACGTCACGCGATCAATCGTATTTCAGAGCACGGATATCTGAACACCGGTCTCTCTTTCGTTCTCTCTACGGGTTCGTAACATTTACAAAGAAGAATACGTGGTTGGCTTGAGGAACACATGTCCGATCGCAGCACTACTCGAACTCAGCGATAGTAACTTGCTGAGAGTTTATATAAGAGCATGTGCTCGTTCTACTAGCATACATTTACTTGGAAGCTTTAAAAATGTTAGATGTAAATTTAAAAACAAAACACAGACTGTCGTTGCGCTACTAAAAAGGCACTTAGGCCTTGTTTAACGAACTAATTAAAATTAGTCGGTACTCGTACATTTCATCCTTTATTTTGTAGATGCCTCTCCTATCGTCCCACCAACGCGACCCTTTGCGTCAAACAAAACTCCTGTGTCCCTTAGAGACCGAAACTTCTAGTTCTATATTGTTTTCCTTATTTGATGTATAATAGTTCTAATTTGTTTAAACTAACCGCACGTGCCCTTGATGAAATTACGTTTTTCCTTCACATAAACGCAAAATTGTAATTCGTCTTTATTTTGTCTGTACCTGGGTTGTTCAAAGGGTAGAGTAGTCGTGTTCACCGTTCATGTGGAGTCCAAGAATTTTAAGTGAACGATACTTTCCATATTGCACCAACAACACAGTAAAACCGCTCGGTACAGGCGGTGACTCAGTCAGTAACCCAAAAAACTGTTTGCCTTGCGTTTCTACCTATAAACCATTTTTCGCAGCAGCTTAATTTATCATACAGATACGTGCCACCTAACAAAAACCATTATTACAATTTGCATTTTAATATTAAAATCCGTTTATTGGTCATGTATGATATGTACATTTTGATAATTTAGCTTATGAAATCCTGAAGGTTTGGTGGGATCCGGTAGTGAAGCATAATGACATGTTAAGCAACGTTCATCACAGTTCCGGCATAAGCACTCGTGTTCGTCACACTGTGAAAGCAAGTTTTGGTATTAAAAGTGTGATGAAATCAGTGTATGGCCTCGCGCGTGATCAAGTGACAATTTTCCTGTTGTGTCTGCACTCTGTGGCTCACGCAAAAAGTTTCCTCTTTTAAACAAAAACTTTAAAACACGGTACTCATGCTTCGTGTATGAGAAGCCTGTCCCAGTAAAGCGGAAATGTAAATATACAGTGTGCCAAATTGTCAAACACAAAAACCTTCAGGATAGGCCGGATGTGGTCTGGAGCTAAACACTGACGCAGTTGAGCACTAAATGCAAGCTTTAAGTCCGTACGGTTTCAATATATTCGAAACTTTGAAGGTTTTATAGAAGGCGGAACAAAGGCTTATATATTTGCAAATGTAATTACCGTATCAGCATCGGCAGTGTGCATACTACCGATAGTTCCATAATGTACTAGTTACTTCGTCAGAGTCAGGTCCATGAACGAGCCTCAGTGGCCAAAACCCAGCTTCGAAATGATGAACAAAAACAAGCTTCGAAATGATGGACAAAATAGCGGTAAAGTCGGGTGCGTATGTACAGATATGGTTTGTCGTTGCGACAAGAAGATATGCTAGAGCGTTTAACGTTCGAAAACGTAGCAGATTTGAATGCCACGACGGGGACTTTATGGAAGGCCAGCTAGCGGCAGTTTTAGGTTTAGGAAAAGCAGCGTGCACACTGCCACCAAATCAATATACTCATGGAGCATTAGGATATTGTAACTAGGCTACTACTATATTCGCCGAGTCCTGCTCGCCTCCACGTGAAATAGGATCAATCTATCTATCTTCGTTTCATGTTTATAGCTTTTGCCTACTTTGATTATCTTACACGTTTATGTACTATGTATACCATGGATATTACGCCAACTGCGTGAGTAAGTTTAACTATCACCTTGACGGTATCTACATCTTTAATCTCACAAATGAGACAGCCTCATTATCGAGCGATTTAACCAGTAGCAATATTTGCCCTAAGCTTGGTTATATGCGTATACTAATAAAACAAGGTATGGCAGTCCGAAATTGGCGTGTGCCTTCTATTATTAGACGTACATTGATGCCAAAGAAAGCTGCCAACAATTAAAAAATATGCCTTGGCCATGTTCCGCTATTACGAAAGCGTAGATTTATCACACCGTCCAGCCCATGTTTACACACTCTTTCTAGGTTATTTAGGCGCCACTGATTTTTAATAATACGATTATCGTATAGCCTGTACACATGTGTGGCCGCTGCTTCGCTCTCTTGAACTAGAGGTGGCCAGCACACATCAATACGAAATGTAAGGACCCTTAGCAAATAATAGTATGTAGGAGTTCTTGGAAACAATTGTACCTCTTTCTATCCCTGGGGCCTAATATAAGGTCTAATACCAGGATGATTAGGCCAAACGTATTCTGCCGTTTTAGTTGTAGTAGTCTTATAGATGTTCTTAAATCTTTCGAAACTCAAGTTTCACTAATAAGTCACGCTTTATTGGACCAAAATACGATGTCGAAAAAACTTGTGTCGCGGGTCCAATCGGCGCGACGTATTTCCGACACCAAAGAGGTTGTCCCTAAAGTTAAAAATCTTATTCATAAACACATTTTTTGCCTGACTAATTAGGTGATAAGCCTAAGATTTAGAACAGTCGTTCCGTACATGCACCGCCGTTTATCTCCAGTGTCGTGATAAGGCCAGAACTTACACCAGACTCTGCGTCCACTTAACGAACTCAAAAAGACTAATCTTCAACAAAAAAAAAGAAACACACCACCACGACGTGATTCTACGAGGACAGGCCAAGTTTTCATTTTCGACGACCTAGTGCCTTGTGTGAACATTTTCACAATCTTAACTTTATTTATTATGCATATCTTTCGCGGAAATCATAATTATCATGGATCGACCGCATTGAGCTAATCCGAATGCATATTAGGTATTAGCGCAAGGTCGCTACTAAATAATGTACACAACTTATACTGGTGAAGCTACCATGCGCTAGTCGAGCCTTTCAGAACGACAACTGTCAAACCGACCAGAAGTTTAAACCGAACAACGTGACATAATGCTGTGTACATTTAAAGTCACCTATGCACATACACACGCACAGGTCGACATAAATAAACAAGTATCGCACTAAGGTTTTGTCAGGCCATATTGCCTTTCTTCTCTGGCCCTCTGAAGTACTTGCCTCGTAAGACGTAATTCCAGGCGGTTACCCATACATCAAGGAGAGTCCAACTAAAGTCGGTTAGTAATGATTTTTAAGCGGCCCCATTGTCTCACCACCCAGGTAGTGACTCAATAGAGTCTTAGAGGTTTTAGAAGACGACTTACATGCAAGATTTCTGCAAACAGAAATTAACGTTTGAATAATAATAAAACGCCATACCATTAGATAGCAACCACCAGCTAACGTCCGTTAGTGCAACTCAATCTACATTTACATATATATTTATATGTATATATATAAATATATATATAAATATATATATATATATATAAATATATATATATATATATATATATATATATATATATATTTATATATATATATATATATATATATATATATATATATATATATATATATATATATATATATATATGCATGCACTCAAAATGACACGCGTACACGCACGAACAGCACCAAGCATCGCTAATGATGCGGCACAAGTGAGCCTAATATTATAACCATCGTGCCACATGCACACCCTCCAACGACGACCACAACAACAACAACGGGCACAGGAAATGCAATGATTACAAACGTGTCCCGACGTTTGCGATGTGAAAAATTGAATAATTTTAATTAATTTACGCTCCATGGATGGATGGGTGGATGGACTGTCAGTCAAATGAACGAACTAATGTCCGATTGCGTGACTCCCAGCTGTGACAATAGCAGTAACCACAGCATCAGCAGCAGGAATAGCAGAAGCTGCTTGCTTTATGACGGCGTAGACGCGTTTTCGTACACATGTGCGCATTATGTATGTAAGCCGTTTCATTAGCGAGTGAGAACGCCAAAGGCGGCGGCCGCGTGTTCCCAATAAACAACAGTCATGCTAGTATGTATACACACTACATGTATATATATATATATATATATATATATATATTTATATATATATGTATATATATATATATATATATATATATATATATATATATATATATATATATATATATATGTATTAATACTTGCATATACTTCCGGGCAAGAAAGACATTGCTCACTACATTTTACTTCAGTCAAAGAGGCAACAACAAGTTCTGAGAAAACAATACCACGCCAAAGAGAAAAAGAGCTGCCTAGATCGTTGCTTTGCTTGAGTCTGGCTTAATTAATGTTCGCAGCTCTTCAACTGAATATGATCCAGCCCATCGTTCCCAGAGTAGTCTGCATGTGATATCCCCCTGCATAGCATGAACGTAATGCACGGTGGCTGCAACGCAAAGACTAAAAGGTGACAACGTCATCTTTATGGCATTGCTAGGACACTGTAGTTGTTCGGGCGTACATCGCGAAAGCTCAAATTAGGCTAATGTAAGAGCCAGCACGTTCTTCGGACCTGCATCCCGTCAAACACGTGTCGGAGACGACTAAAACGGATCACAAATATCTTTACAGGGTATTCCTGGATGTTTGACTCGTCGAACTCATTCAAAACGTATGTTTAAAGAAAGTGGGAGAAGGCAGAATTGTCTGGCTTGAGAGTGAGAGCAAAGTTTCTAAAATTTGTTACATCAATCTGACTAGCCAAACATAAATTTAGAAAGTAAAGGAATGCAAAAAACAAGTTTTTCTATTCAGATTCACATTTATTTGCTTCACTCGAAATTAATGTATGAGTAAACTTATTGATGCTTACGCTGCATCTCATTCATTAGCGTCCCATGGAAAGAAAAATTGCAGAGATATTTGCTGCAATGCCGAGTAAGTGGCCGCGCGATACTAGGTGCATCGCTGCCGACAGGAAAATTCGACCAAACAGGTGGCGGAAACCTTAAACCTACCACGTATTTGGTATTACATTGCGATTGGTGCAGACCGCTCCGACCCATAGCTACATATATTTATATATATTAATATTAAAATCTTCTTCCGCCGCTCCCTTCATTACCCTCCACTTCCATTCACCCAGAAATTGTGAAAGAAGTAGGGTTTCGAGCATGGGCAATCTCTACCGAAGTACCTCCGTTATTGGAGCCCGACAGTATGTACACAGATCGAGATTTTGCGCTGATGGATAGGCAAAGTACGCGCTCCAAGTGTAACGTGAAGCGCTTTCCAAGGCAATTCAAATTCGTTAGCATCAGATGATTCCACACGCTGTCCAAGCTGTGCGCCAATTTTTAGAAACTCTAGCATACAAATATGCACAGCAGCATCATTTAAAAGCCCGCGAACATTATGTACTCCCGCATAAAGAGCAGCTAGGTTTAAACTACCTGTTTTGTCAATATGGTTCGACATTCTCCACTAAAGGATTTGTGAACCAAATTGTGGAAAAGAATCAACCAACTCCACACGCCACAGTAGTGTCTATACTGTCACGCCCAACAAACCGTCAACATTCACGTCAAAACTTAACGGATTTGGTTTTACGCGAGTTAACCGAATTTACGGTCCTGCGCTGCGCACAGGAAACAAAGGAAAATATAGTGGGTATCAAGCGCCTTCCGTTTATCGGCACCCTCCGAAGTCACGTCATGGTGAGTCTCCAATGATCGAGCCAGAGAGAATGGTGCAGCAGTCAGTTCAATGAAAACAGACCACACAAACCTCCTGGACTCCGAGCCGAGGAAGGCAATGCAAGAGAATTCGATGTATGACAATAGTTGATGTCCGAAGCCGACGCCGCAAAATGAAAATCAAAACGTTGTCGTTCGTTTCTGCTCTGCAGTGCGACGTTGTAGGTCTGCTTCTGTTGCGTGTCTATTTCTTGACAGCGGCTCCATTTCACAATAACTGTCGCACCTAGATAAACATTGCGGAAATGCGAACGTCGGTTCACCATAGCAGTCATCATTGTAGCAGTAGTAGTAGTAGTCGAAGTAGTCGTCGAAGTAGTCGCAGTCATCGTAGTAGTAGAAGTAGTAGTAATGGAATAGAAACCGTTCGTGTAGTACACGTTGTAGTAAGTGTGAGAGTAATAGAAAATGATTCTAATCATCCCGTCGTCGTCATCACCGTCGTCGTCGTCGTCGCGTTGATGTTGCACGAATGCCGGTTCCAGCAGCGCTACCGACGTTGTCCCGGCAGTTGCCGCTGCTGCAGCTGCAGCTACAGCTGTCGCGTCATCACCGTCATCGACTCACGACGACAGGCTGCAACGGCGGCAGCGAGTGACGCCAGTAGGTTCACAAACACGAGGAAATCGTCTTTCGTTTCAAAAAAGTTTGCCTATCCGACGTCTGGCGAACACTTATGGCCGAAGTAAACATCATCTCATCATCATATCGATACCGCTGCTGTTGTTGTTGATGATGATGATGATGGTGGTGATGGTGGCAATGATGACGATGATGGTGGTGATGATGGTGATGATGGTGGTGACGAAGACAGCTGGCTGATACCGACAGGGCTTAGTGATGACTCCAATGCGCATTATTATTGTTGTTGTTGATGATGATGTTGTTGGTCTTGTTCTTGTTGTTGCTGCTGCTGCGGTTGTTGTTGTTGCTGTGGTTGTTGTTGTTGCTGCTGCTGCTGTCGTTGTTGTTGTTGTAGTTGTTGCTGCGGTTGTTGTTGTTGTTGCTGCTGCTGTCATTGTTGGTATTGTAGTTGCTGCTGCAGTCGTTGCTGTCGTTGTTGTTGGTATTGTTGTTGTTTCCGCTGTCGCTGTTGTTGTTGGTAGTGTTGTTGTTTCTGCTGTCGCTGTTGTTGTTGTTGTTGTTGTTGCGGTTGTTGTTGTTGTAATGGTAACAACAAACTGAATTGTTGCAAAAAGTATAACACCTAATAATAGCAGCAATCATAATGACAATTTTGCACCGGAAAAATAGTAGCCACATGATGACACGGCAAACGTCACAGTATCAACCACCGCCAGCTTCACCTTTAAAACGACGGTTTGACAGTTTTTTTTCTTTGACAAGCAAACGAAGGGGAGTTATTGATGCCCCGATCCGATTGTAAATACTATTTTTATTATAGTGCTTACCGCTTGTTCTCGCTGCAAGTTTTAATAGATCTTTCAGCGCGGCATTCGCTTGAACGTTGCAGTCTCTCCTGCAATGCTAGATATTTTTGGTGCAACATGGCGATGGACCTTTTCAAAAAAAGCTCGTTAAACAGCCTCAAATAACTGCTCTAGTTAACAGGGTTTTTGGATATATATATATATATATATATATATATATATATATATATATATATATATATATTAGAAGATCCTGTAAGTTAAGCAACAGTACGTTTACTTTTAATGAAGGGGATGGATGGTAATTGCAAGAAAGCACCATTTTGTAATATTGAGACATCTGTGCTCTCCGGTTTGTTCTTGTCCTATCGTGTCCCATTATGTCCACTTCAGCAATCATCTCTTTTAAATTGGAAATTATAAAAACTGTTTTGACAGTAGCCGGGTTAAGTAATGACAATTTTAACCAATGACTATACCACCGAGCTACCCTGTTTGGTATGAAAGTACATGTGTTATAATTTTTTTGCACAGAGTAGTTACATCATTTATTCAATGTAATGAATCTAAATTCACGGCCGGAACATGCCATTTGGATCCCTGCGAACGTTTACACCATTACGGGGGAATCGCCATTTCTGGCGGGTTCCTCGAACCGAGCCCGCATTCCAGTTGCACATCCAGCGACAGACGCTGTCTGAGGAAATCACCCGCCCGCTTATCTCCGCTGGCTAGAATCAGCCGCTTCCCGACCTTCTGTAGGAAGCTGCGAGTGGACGGACCCGGCATGTGTTATGATTATATATACATATACTATGTACAAACACGGCTCCAATCATATGATGTCAAATAACCGCAAGCTCACGGGTATAGCCATGTCTTTATATTAGAGAATTAGGGAATATAGTGAATCAGTAAGCCTCGCTTGAAACAAATATTGATTGATGCCGCGGGCACGTCTCTCTACCGACATAGCTTCGTCCGTCCAATATTTGCCGAGACAATGCTAGAATCCAATGAGTTTGCAATGCTTTGAAAGGCTGAACCCACACAACGAAGCCACCGCGAACATCCTAAGAGGAGTTTCGAACATAAGTCTAGAAGAAAGCTACCGGAAAAGAATTGCCAATGAGGCCTTAAAATTAGATGCGCTGTTGACTAGGCATCTTCCCGATTGCTACATTACTTGTTTATTCAGTGTCAGAATTTTTCGCAGAATCCCTTGCTCGCAAAAATTTGTGGCTAAAAACGAGGAACGCCTGCATAAAATGTTTAGGACAGTTAAGAGAATGTAGAGCTCAACACCGTGATTAGTAAGGCGCTTCGAAGACTTGGAACGAATTACTTAAAAAGTCTTTTATCACATGACGGTGGCGCAACGCAGATGACTGGAATATCTGTACCGTTATTGTTCGCCGAACGGCATCGCCATACTTGCATCGTAACTGAATTGAGCTCCAGGTTAGATTTGCGCGATGGCACGCCAAATCAGAGAAACAATATAAGTAAAGCAAGCAGAACTCTCTACACGGCAACATTTTGTGTCTATTGCTAGAAATGAATAAATTACGTACCTAGCAGCAAGGGGTAGCGAGAGCTGAACACTCTTAAAGGACTTCACCCGAATAATAATAATAATAATAATAATAATAATAATAATGAACATGCTGAGATCGCAAATACTCTGACCTAGAGAAAAGATACCACTCCGTACCCGTCGCCATGGAAACGATAGGCCCAATCAGCAAAAACACAAGTGTCTTCCTCAAAGACCTAGGTATCAGAATCAGTGCTAACACGGGTGACCAGCGCGAGGGTGAGTTTCTACGTCAGCAACTCTCGCTCGCAGTGTGTAGGGGAAACGCCGCCGCTGTCATCGGCTCTGTGGATTGAGGAGCGGGGGTGAGCCTAGGCGGGTACACGTTTAGATCCCACAATTGTAGGGAAACACCGAAAAATTTAATAAATGATAATAATAATAATAATAATAATAATAATAATAATAATAATAATAATAATAATAATAATAATAATAATAATAATAATAATAATAATAATAATAATAATAATAATAAATGCAACAGCCAGTACCATCGAAAGCAGCATAATCACGATGACTGCTAAACGTGCTACTTCACAAAGAAGATGCCTGCCACGAAAACGTAGTTCCTCACGAAGTCACCTAATACTGGTATGACTAGTGCTAACTATCCGATAGTTAGTCGCTGTCACTCAAGACATGGTATCTACCAGCGACCAACACACACACACACGGCTATGCGGAAGTGTGCAGTGCAACTGCTGCTGCTACGGGCACGCGGCGGACACAGATACTGGCCCTAGCCTCTTCCTGCGTCCTAGTCCTGCTGTAGCTGCTCCTGCCGCACGTTGTTCTTGCTCTTGTTACTGGGGGGGGGAGGGTAGCGGGGTTACCGAAGCCGACACCTCAACTACTCATCTGCCACCATGGCACGATCAGCAACTAGCAAAGCAGCATCCGCAAGGGGCATAGAGCACATTTATCTCCTGCAACGAGCCGGTGAATGAGCCGCCAACAACAACTGGTCGGAAAACGAAGTATGTGGATCTATCTGTCTGTCTATCTATGTAGACTTGGATGTGTGCTTGTATGATGAATCAAGCCAGAGCAGCAATAGCAGCAGCAGCAACGGCCCCGGCTTTAGCCACATTATCAACAACAACAACAACAACCACAACAACAATAACAACAACAACAACCATAACAATAATAACAACAACAATGACAACCCCGACTCCCGCCACAACAACGCCAACCACGACGACCCTGCCAACGGCCATAGCTACGTCAACAACTTGACGGTAGAGATAATTCTAGCGGGTTTTTTTTAACTCGTTCTTGTTGTTGTTGTTTTTCTATTTATTCCTTTTCTCATTCTTCTTCTTTCTCTTCCTCTCCTTCTCCTCCTTGCACTTGTCGTTGTTGTGTTTGGCAACGATGGCGATGGCTGCGGTGGTAGCGGGTTTCGCCAGCTTCGTTCGTCGTTCCGTATGTTGTCCGTCGCCATGTTCTTCTGTTTCGAGTTTTCGTCGCTGCCTTGCAGACTTCAGTCGCGACAACGATCACGACCACTCAACAACAACAACAACAACAGCAACAGAACCAGACGTCAGCTGATCAGGATAGGAAGAGGAACAGGAGCAGAATAAGGAAAAGAGCAGCAAGTTAAAACAGATGAAAATGACAACGACGACGAAGCGACAGGCGGGCAGGCAGTCGCGTCTGCTGTCGTCACTTTTGAGTCGTTTAAATCTAGCCAGACCCGCTTCCACTTACGCACGGTTATTCGACTACCGCGGCTACACTTGACGACACTTCTTACTTCGACTACAGCTTTAACCATTACTTTGACTACTGCTGATGCTGCCGCTGCCGCTGCTGCAGCAGCAGCATCTGCTCCATGCTACACTTGCAGATGGTACTGGCTGAAAAAGCGAGCGATCTAGCGACCGAGTAAAATAAAAAGCCAACGGGCAACGCAACTAACTTCCACAATTTGCGACAATTTACCAGCACGCAAAACAGGCAACGGCTGCGGCAGCGACGACGACGACAACAACGTCGCTGTCAACACCAACGTGACAGTTAGACATGAACGCATACAGTCTTGTGTCGAATAGCATCTATATATATATATATATATATATATAATAATATTTAGGTTAAGAATTTATATATATATATAATCAAATCTACTTTTCATTATTACGTTGACTGATAAAATACTACTACATGTCATCAATTTGTCTCTACTTTCAACCAGATCATCACGGCGACCGTACTCACTCTGTTAATCAAGGACGAAGAGAGAGTTCTACGCAGACAGTATTTGATGCCTCGCATGGCAAGGCACCGGTTTTAGAGAACGGTACGTTAGCCGTCCGAGCCATATATATATATATATATATATATATATATATATATATATATATATATATATATCATTTCTATAAATCTACTTGAGCATGTCGGGAGCGGCTCTTGCTACAATATTTTGAGCGTATAGCATGCATATATAAACACATTTATGTATGTATATTAATCTATATCGTGTAAGTATGCCTTCCTTCTATCAACAGCAGCTAAGCAACGCACGATTAGTCACGGAGCCAGAAGAGAAGAAGGCGCGGTCGGAAAACCGGCACGGTTTCCGAGCTCGACATCCCACACACTCAGCCGACAGCAATGTTCTAAACATAGCTGAGACACAGAAAAATAAGCCGAAAACAAAGCGGTGGCAGCGTCTGGTCTTACATGGTAAAACAAGTTTAACAAGCTTTTGTGGGATGCCATAAAGAAAACACTTGTGGACAAGCGCGTATCCCACTACTGACGTATTCTACCGTCGTACCTAAAAGACGTACATCTGCCTACAAAGGCATGGATTATGCAGTCACACCCGAGGTCCCCTAAGGGTCCGTACTGCAACCAACTTTATAACCTATAATAGGGTACCTGGATCCCACATCCCCCGGGAGTCCATTCCGTGGTCTACGCAGATGATCTGGCGCTGATCGTCACCACCTGCGTAATATATATATATATATATATACCACTGTAGTACGATTAATATTTTATTTATGTACACGTATATTTGACGTATGTAGACCACAGCATGCATAGAATAGTATTACTAGTCAGGTGTAATCAAATGAAATTTCTCGGTCACGCGGTTACTGTTATGCAAAGAATCGTCACCTAAACTGTGTTGATGACTATATGAAACGACATCTGCGGTATGCAAAAAACACTAATTCCAATTTTAAAAAGTAGCAAAACATGAATTTTGAATTGCGTCTAGTGCTATTGATGCCTTAAAAATAATCAACCGCCACACCTTAAAAGAATATTTAGTAAACATTTCAAAGTGGACTTTACTATAGCAGTGGCGATATAGTGTTCCACGTACTACCAAATGTTAATGCGACCGGGGCGACTATTTAAGGTTCTAGCCCTAACGCAATGAGGTTATTCTGACTGATTCAGACGACAGGGGTGATTAAGGATTAGTCTCATGTTTAACCGTAGAATATTGTGGAACATATTTGGTTTTATATATATATATTTTTTTATAGACACGATTTCTTCTTAGATAAAAACATATGCATTATTATCAACAATAACGTCAGTAGGTTATTACGTGGGACTTTATCTTGATTTCGTTAGAATCGAATAGTAATATTCACATGAAAAACTTTTTTTTATGTAGGAAAGATATATTTTTGTTTATCAATTCATGTTACAAAAAAGCGTAAGTACACGTGTTAATTTTCAGCCTAGAACAGCTCTTGTCTGCACCATTTGTCAAGCGACCCCACAATTGAGATCGCGTTGCCCCGCTAGACATCAATGGAAAGTCTTTGGCGTAAGCGAAAAACCTTGTTATTAACCCTCCTCTTAACATTTTTCAATAAAACGACAAAACACAGTCACCAATTGTGAACAATTCTGAATGGCATAGTGCACCCGATGGACTGGGGAGATTCACTACGCCATTTAATTTAGGAGATATAGCCTAAAATACCAGCTTAGGCTGCTTCGACCAAGCCGCCGTTATTGTAGTTGATGATCTTGTCGTTGTTATGGAGGGTATTGTTGTTATTGTTTTTATTTTTGTTGTTATTGTTGTTGTTTTCATTGTTGTTGCTGTGGCGGTTGTTGTCGTCGTTGGTCGAAGAAGTATGTGACAGCGCCGATTTATCTACCTTCATCATCAGCCCCATGAAACAGTAAGGGGACTGCCTGAACAACAATAACACACAGCAAGGACACGAGAGCTTGTGCTGTGCATTGGCTCACGTGAGCGCGTCCTGAAACACGCGCTGCTCCCCGTCGCGTCTTCGATTCAAGTTCGTCGGTGGGGTTCTCTTTTAGTACAGCGCCCCTCGACCCCTCGTTCCACCCACGATACTCGGCACTAACAAGAGCTCCTCCTCTCAATGCTTACTTACTTCATTGCCAAGCCCTCTCGTTATATATATATATATATATATATATATATATATATATATATATATATATACATGTATATATCCTTGCTTTTGTTATACTGGGCCCATAACACAGGAAATACTGCATTTTTGTGCACGATTGTCGTCATTGTAACTGGTGCCGCTGTTGTCGAATTTATTCCTGGTTGTTAACGATTTTATTTATGTATAGGTAGATCTAGCTGGTTTCTCGTGTGGGCTCCGGGCATTATATGCTATTACGGTCTATCGAGGCTAACTGAGAGGAGACACAACACGCTTGAGAGACCAGCGCCTCTAGCGCCGAGGAAAGCTACGTTGATGGCTCGCTTAAATCTGATCGCGGGACACCAACGCATCGGGAAGGGGCCCTGATGGTTTTCCTCACGATTTCATCAAGCGTGACTGCACGCGTTGTGGGAGACCTAGAACTTTTGAGCGGCGACGAAACCCAGACCATAACCATGAAGTACTTATTTAAAGTCACAGTGTTCCGCAACCCTTGACGGGACCTACTGTATACCATTAAACACGCAGCAATGAATTTTCAGTAGGACGAATGTTCTTCCTTTTGATAAACTACTACTATAATTAATTGAGTATCCTTCCGAAAAAAAGGCAAACACATGAGTATCTTGAGCTTGGCTGCATTTTTTCGAGAAAGTAGAAACTGCTTTTGTTGTGCCATTAATCTTTTTATTATTAACATGTTTAGCCAATGTCGCCTAAAAAATTGCATTCCGCGTAGCGAGCAGTATGTCGCAGTCGTGTGTATTGTTTTCTAAGATTAGGTTAAGTAGGCACGGGAAAGGTAAATTGCAGAAATCTTGCTTCTCCATATCTATATAAATATCGGCATCTGCATATATTCCTCTCTACTCTGCCCCAGTCTGTAGACTTTCAAAACAGGCCGAACCTCGCGTTGGGCAACTTGCAACAACAAATTACCGCTTGTCTACTCCTTTCGAGAGGTGACCCTTAAAGCGCTACGTGCGCTAGATCGCTATAGGTAACTACTATCTCAGGCATAAAGCAGCGAAAGCTTGTCCTTGTAGAACGGCGATTTCTGATTAATATTGTATCTTCAGTGGCAACTTTTAATCTATCACGGACGTTCTTCGTGTGTTTTCTGTTACCTTGCGTATTGAACTCCGTACGTCAAGAGCTGGCGACGTGGCATGGCAGCGCGATCACTATTAGTAAACATAAGACTTGCCGTACATATGCTTTAGCGTTATGCACGTCGTTTTACAATGCTGGCCATAATATTTGTTAACAAATATTTGCTCAATTGTTGTTTATTTATTAGCGTTTGCTATTAAATCTTTGCTTGCAATGACCCCTGCTCCGATTTTTTGCAACGCAGCCCCTCTACACCAAGCTTTATTTAGTCCCCCCCGTACTTGTATATATATATATATATATATATATATATATATATATATATATATATATATATATACAATGTATGCTAAAAGGCATTCGTTCATTCGGCAGCGGCAACAATTCTGCACATTCTGTAGCATTGGTGCAGCTCCCTTGTCTTGCCCCCGTGATGAAGTGATGCATGAATGACTACAAGGTTGACAACCCGACAACACCAATGCAATGCTGCTGCAGCCGCAGCAGCAGCAGCCGCAGCCGCCGCCAAATGAAAGATCGACAGTATCGAATGTTAACAGGTGGGTTGAGTTTAGAAAAAAATCATAGGCTTACTTCATGCTGTTGTTGTTTTTGTTGGTGTTGGTGTTGTTGTTGTTGGTGGTGCTGATGTCACTCGCACCGTTGATTCTGCTGAGTATTTGCTATAATTGTTGTCGTTGTTGCATTTGTTGTTGCCGTCGTCGTCGTTATTGCGATTGTTCTTGTTGTTGATAACGCTGTTGTTGTTGCCGTTGTTATTTAAAGGTGTTTCTTGATGACGTTGCTGTTATTACTAAAGCTCTTTTGTTACTGTTGCTGTTGTTATTGTCGACTGCTGCCGCTGCTGTTTCTATTGTTGTTGTTGTTGCTATTTTGCGCTTGTATTGTTGATGCCGTCATTGCCAAGGGCCATCTCTGACTAGTTTTGCTGACTGGCGTTGGTCGCGCAATGTCACGACATTGTATCATGCATGACCTTTGTCGATCGTGCTTTTAGATCGTACCTTGGTCACAATTCCTGACGTTTCGTCCAATCCCGACAGCGTTTGCTTGATTCAACAAAATCAATGTCAAATTTCTGCTGGATCGAAGACGCGCGTACGGAGCCACGGACATTGTTGCGTGCCAATTGTCGCGCAGATAAAAATAAGGCAGAAAATATTTTCTTTGTTCAAGAGCGTCTCCCTGACCCTCTGTTGGTTTTCCTTCCTCCAAAATGAATGTATATATATATATATATATATATATATATATATAATATATATATATATATATATATATATATATATATATATATATATATATATATATATGATATATATACATATATATATATATATATATATATATACATACATACATATAGTCACTAGACATTCATTTATTTCACTGGATTGTAACAGTTCGTTATACTGTTTTTCGGTGAGAAGTGAGGTGTAATTTATTGCATGTGACTTCGGTGAACTTTCATATCCCAACAGAACTCACAGACACACTTATCGATATTAAAACAGTTTTCAATCATACATAATTTGTGATGATAGCCGTGAGATATGATACGTATTACCAGTGATCGGCTTCTGAGTGCACTGTTTTCAGCAGTCGGGGATAAAGCCAGGTCCGTCCGTGTACCGCCCGCATATAAATGACGTGTTCAATTCGTCCCTGTAATTTAAGCTTTCTGTGTTTACCTCCCTAGTAATAGTAATTTCTGTGCTGCTCAATTGTGAGTTTGTAAGGTTTATTTGCTCTCAGCTCATGTGCCATGGTCGCTGATGATCTTTTGGGCAGTCCCGACACGCGTTTTACTAAACGCAATTCGGCTCTGTGCCATTATTGTTTCGATCTTGATGCCGATATTTACGTTTTCACACCAGTTATTGTGTCTACATTTGTTAGCTCTTCTATCAGCGCCTCGTAGGCAATCTCTAATGAGGTTGTACATGCGGCCCCCGATCCTGTGCAGGTTTTGCAGTATAAATACTTCATATGTCGATTTTGTTTGCTTTGAGCTTGAACATATTCGATAACCTCAGTCAGACACTGATTAAAGATGATTGCCAATATCGGGACTGTTGCGTTGGCGTTCCTATGCGAGCCCGTCCGTTCCATCGGATCTTCAATTACTCATATATATATATATATATATATATAAATATATATATATATATATATATATATATATATGCATATATATATATATATATATATATATATATATATATATATATATAAACGTTCATTTCTCGGTGAGATGGCTCTACTCTAGAAAGAGCAAATTTCTTATGAACGTGTAGCGTTATAAAGCAGCCGAATTAGACGAGGTATAAGACAAGCTGTAGTGGGATAACGCTCAATGTTGTTACGCTGATTTAGTCGGCTAAGTGGCCCAATAAATTTCAATATTAAGACTGACAATGGTATGTGCTTCCGCACAAGAAAGAGGCGAGGCCAATTACAGAACGGTACTTCCATTCGAGATCTATTGTGCAGAAGCTTGCCGTTGTCACCAAAAGCGAATCGACTGACAAGTGCCGTCTAAGCTACCGATAAGTAGAGCGCCGCTTGTTTATGCACGTACTTAATACAACTTTAGTGGTAAGGTTTTGATGTTTCTATGATATGATACAGATTAAAAAAAAACCGAAATTATAATTTTTATTGGGACTTTTCATTCCTGGGGAAGAAGATGGCGACCATCACAGACTGTTGCAGCTTCATTTTTGTCGCATTTGTGCAATAAATAAATGTTGATGACATTAATCATCATCATTTATTTATTGCACCATATGTATGGTATGTATATATATATATATATATATATATATATATATATATATATATATATATATATATATATATATATATATATATATATATATATATATATAATTGTAATAAAACACATGTTTATAGATAAGTAATAAAATATCATCGAGCTAACTGCGTAAGAGAAACAGCTCTCTGACAGGTATCGAGATGGTAGATAGGGCACGGCTGGTTACATCAACGGCACACACAGCCGACATCAGGATCGTGGAAGCCTCTTTGATGGCAGAGTTTATGGTGAAACCCGTGAAATGAATAGCGGGTCACGAGATGTCGGTTGGGTTGTAGTGGTCTCTGCCAGTTCTGTGTGACCATTGCTGGCGAATTAAAGGAGCTTCTGGGAACTGCTCGAACTTTCTTCATAAAGTTTTCTCTAAACTGAATAAGAGCAGCGGTTTCTGAGAGATGGAATCTAGTTACTAGATCTTCCACAAGTGGTTGAGTAGAAGTCATAAGGTAAACTAGACGGTTTTTCGCATTTCGTGGCAACCCAATGGCTAGCTTGAAAAACATAGGCTTAACCTTATCTAGTTTTTCTAGCTGTGATAGGCTGAGGTGTTCCCATGTTTGTCGACATTAATGTCGACACTACTTCAATAGCGCAAGTATCTGCTCCTGATTGCTTCTGAGACTGTCTGAGATCATAGAGATTGCCGCCTCCCCACTTCCCTGCGTATCTCCTTATGAACTCTAAACAACAGCAAAGCTACGACGATCTGCACTGCCAGCGAATACAGGCCGTGCGCAACAGACGCTGCCGGCTGCAGTGGAACCTCGGGAAGTCCATCAATGACCTCAACGTGGAGGTACGAGCACTTCTTGTGAGACGCGCCATGCCTCCATGCGATACCGACCAACAAAGCGAAATGCTAATGCTGGCCGCCTACCGCCTCAACAAATTGAAGATGGTCGAGGCGCTACATAGATGGCAGGCCACGCCGACCTACAACGTGTTCGAGTGCCTTCTAAAGCATGATGTTTTGTCAACCCGATGGGTCATAGCTGCGAGGCCTCTGCGATGTGAGTCGATCGAGCTCGTCTACGTGGTGTTGTGGTTGTCGGGTTTGCGAAGCAAGCGTGCCCTCGGCGCTACGTGCCTCCACGTGAGTCTCTGTCCCGAGGCCGATTTCCAGGAGGTCGTCAGTGAGTTCAGCCAGCCAGTGTCAATATTTCATCACCACGATGCCAAGACAAGTGCGTTGAAAGCCTCTGTTTAGCGGCAGTGGCCGGTGACGACCTCTGCTGCGTTCGTACACCGCCAGAAGTGGTCGCATGTGTGTGTGGGAGTTCCTCGGAGCGGTCAGCGCTCTTTTTTGAGGCAACGTCAACACGACTTGCTTTATGTGGGCGCTGGCTATCGAAAATCTCGCATAGGTTGGCGTCACGTTGCCTCACTCAGGCACTGGCATCATTATTGAGAGGTGCTTCGGACAAAGTAGTATTCTGCTTCTTGCAGCGCTGCTTGCCAGATCACACACGGTAAAGCTTTGCGTCTACGCACTGTATGCCATACTGCACCTAGACAAATGGACAAAGTACTTTTTCGTGGTAGTCGTGCAGGATATTTTGGAGGTACCTGGCATCCAAGTCCAAAGTCGCATTGAGCAATGCATGGACGCATGGACGTCCTTCCTAGGAATCGTCGTTCAAATTCCAAAGTTTAATACCATCCATACACCCTTGCCAGGGAGAGGAACTGAGTTGTAAAAAAGCCAGTACGCAGACCTGATTTTTAAGGTACGGTACTGTTATGGCACCGACATGTTTGTGCTCACCTTTTTCTCACATCGTTTTATTTAGGGGAATCAACTTTGGTCATTCAATTGGTCCTCTCAATCATCAGCAATTATGGCGTTATCCTAAAGGAGCCTAGCTGCTGGCTTCAGTTTTGCGTGCTTGCCAGAGAGCAGAAATTCTTGACACTGCTATGCTAATTATGTGGCAACGCCCACGACCTCTGGCTCATAAGGCCGATACTATAGGACCACAAAAGTGGAGAACCTGTTTTGGGATGTGTGTATCGATCTCCAGGAAATGCTGCTCTTCAGACGGGCGTAAAATGAGAAACTCAGGGGGCATTACATATAAAATGTAACTTTTTTAAAGAGACCGTCCGTACTGTTGGCAATTATATTTACCAATATGATTTAAACATTATAATCAGTCAGTACGATATCTTGTACCAATTAAAGCTTGTAAAAAAATTATATAGAAAGGCATTTGTCTATGTTTAGCGATAATTTTGTCCGCGTGACAGCAGACTTATTCACCAAACAAAAATGCTGATGGGACGGAAAGTGATGCAGATGTGTGTCGACGGTGCTTCCAGCTTGTCAGGCTGTACGAAGTGTAAAACTAACCAGTGTTACATCTCGAATGACCTCTAGAGCTCGGTGATTTTCGCACGTAATATCTCACAAGTGTATTTTTTGCGAGCGACGATAGATCAAAGAGATAGGCAGATTTAAACTTAAACGAAGGCCGGTTTCACGGAATAAACTCGAGATGAAGCCGAGGCGTTTGCCATTATTTAAATGGCGGCCAAACTGCTATTCAGGATATAAGCATGACATCAGCCATGGTATTTCCCACTTTATTGTGCACTTTCAGGCACAATGGAAATTTTAAATATATAGCTAGCCATTCCCTGTATTGGTCATGGCTTGTCGTTCCTGTAGACTACAGTCTGAGCGTTCAACTCCTTCAATTAGGTGACACAGTAAGGACCACCACGGACAGTAGGGCCTCTCGAACGACACGGGCTCTCCTGTGCACGAAGTGCGCGTCATCAACGATACCTTCGCAAGGGTCTTGTGCTCAGCAAGAGTTTTTAGCATGCAGCAACCGACTGGACCTCTTCAAAACGACGGATGCCGACAAGACGGGCTAAATATATTTCCATTCGAGAAGGGACTTGCCCTAGTTTGGGACAGAACTGTGACTGACTTTTTCACAGCTTCAGTTGTCGGACACGGAGCACCTCACTCTCACCTTACGGTTATCCTCGTCAAGAATAATTAATTGCGCAAGTACTCTGAAATCCTTCGCACGCACGATCTTGTTCCTCTCGATTCGGTTCGAGGCACCAGGAAAGCTCGTTCAAATATAATGTTTACCACGTGAAAAAATAACAGAGAGAACGGCTTGTTGTTTCCATATTTTTGCGAGATTCAACCAGCATCGCAGGTTCTGTTAGTGACGCGAATTTTTACGCAATCCCTTTCCGAAATGGATTCGCCTACATCACCTGTCTCGCGCTGACCCAAACAGTGTTAACAAAAAACTTAAGTAATTGGGACTCCAGCAATCCCTTGACATGCAGACATCAAGATAATAATACAACGATACACGACATTCGGACAGTGGAAAGCCAACACTTTTTTACTTACGGACTATTTTGATAGTAAACGATAAAGTTGCGGTAGTTGATTGGATGCACTCGAATGCGTTAGACTTTATTGGAGTCTATTCAATGGTTGTTCGATACTTTCCCGTGCCTTTCAGTAAAAGTTGAGCAGTCCCTAATCGTCCTGCTAGCAGCATACTACAGGGTACCCGTCTAGTGAAACATGGAAGGTTCACTAAGCTTGTCCTTGTACATGTCATGAAAGTACATTACTAAATATTACAGATCTTGAAAAAAAGCGACAGCACTTTAAAACCCTCTGTCTTTGCTTTAAGCGCGTGCTCCTGTAATGTTTGTTATGCTGCATGTAGGCGATTCCGCGCGTTGTTAAAGACAGGTAAACGGAGCCGTTTGTAGACCTGTCTGTTAGCTGTTTACAGAAAGAACACAAGAAGGCAATACATCAAGCCAGAACCACTTTGCCAGACTTTTAAGTGCTGTATGAGCAACTTAAATCAGCGCCTAGCTGCAAAGCGTACCCCGGACTTACAGAACTTGAATATAAAAATATTTCCAAACATCTATATATAATCTTTATTGTCAACACCCATATATATATATATATATATATATATACAGTTCCAATGGGGATTGTTCGACAATGTGAAAGATGGGCAGAACGCACGTATGGTTTTGTCCCATCAAGTTAACCGTTAGGGCACCATTATATATATATATATATATATATATATATATGTATATATATATAAAAGTATATTTATAAATGTGTATATATATATATATATATATATTTATATATAAGACGCGATGAGTTATTGCAAAGTGCTATTAAATATTCCTCGGGCACAACTCCTCCGTTCAGCGTGGCTTGGCAGTTGTTTGCTCACCCGGAAAATGCCGTTCAAGTTGTTTGCTGCTGCGTCTCCGTCGGCCATCTAATAATAGAAGATAGGAGATAACATAGCGGCAGCGCTACCTTGGCACCGCCCCATGCTAAGCAGATGCCAGCGACAAAGACTCACAACGAAGGCGACGACTTAAAACTGTCGGAACAAAAACGAATATCAGACCGGAGCTGCACTGCTGAAATTACCGGTAGCTCGGCCTAAAAACGGCCTCCGTTGTGTCCGGCGTGGCTGGCGATGCCGCTGCTGTTGTTGTTGTTCTGTTGTTGTTGTTGTTGCTGTTGTTGTTGCTGTTGTTGTTGGTCTTAGAGGTGGTGCCTGGACTGTTGTTGTTGTTGCTAAAGATAATCTCTGTTGCTGTTGACGCAGATAATTCAGCTGCTTTTCTAAAGATGCGGCGGCTAGTTTAAACAGAGTTACTCACTACTACTCATTCCTATTATCGTTCTCTTTCGTTGCTCCTTCATCTTCATCATCGTCATCGTCGTCGTCGTCTGTATGCTGTTCATGAACAAGTCTTCCTACAACGACTAGCGGAACCGATTAGCGAATACCGTTGGTTTCTTTCCACTTCTGTGAGTTTCTTCTGCTTCTGTTCGGAGGGTTTCTTCTGCCGCGACGACTGACATGTTTCCTCCTATTTTTCTTCTTTTAGTCGTTGCCGTCGTCGTCATTGTTGTTGCTGTTGTTGTTGCTGTTATTGCTGTTTTTGTTGTTGTTGTTTTGCACTAGAACCGCCCGTTGCCGTCGCTCGTCGCTTGGTTATGCAGCCAAAGTTGTGGTAGTCGCTGTAATAGTTGGTAGGTACTCT
The DNA here is from genome assembly GCA_003439945.1 of Dermanyssus gallinae. Taxonomy (NCBI): domain Eukaryota; kingdom Metazoa; phylum Arthropoda; class Arachnida; order Mesostigmata; family Dermanyssidae; genus Dermanyssus; species Dermanyssus gallinae. The sequence continues at coordinate 72,226 of QVRM01006546.1, read as the reverse complement.
TTGTCGGTCGTGGCTTCGTCGACTAGCCAATACCCCTCCCCCCCCCTCCCCCGCTGAGACGTCGTTGAAGTCGTTGAAGGCATCAGAGCCACTGAACACCACACATGGGCTACCGGGCACAGGCGGGACCCCGGATAATGGGAGTGGGAGGAGGGAGGGGAGCGGGAGCGGTGAAGAAGGCGAGGTGTTGGAGTTCTTGAGCGTCAGATGTTTAGTGCCGGCACACGTGCTGTGATCAGTTCCGACTCGAGCAGCAGCAGCTAGAACGACAACTGCAACTAACTGCGGAATCTGCAGTTGCTGCGAAGCCCCATGCGGCAGCGTCGTATCAACGTCTCGTAATCTCAAGCCTCATCGTCCGCCGCCAGAAGCGTGCAGAAAAAGGCCGCCATCGCTGCTGCCGACAAACGTGGTGCATAACAGACACCGCTGGCGAAAACGGGCAAAAAGCAGACGGGTCCAGCGGAAAGTTATTGTTGTTATTGTTGTAGTTGTTATTGTTGTTGTTGTTGTTGTTGTTATTGTTGTTGTTGTTATTGTTGCGGTTGCTGTTGTTGCTGCTAGTGCTGTTGTTTTGGATACTCTCATATTATGACAATTTGTTGTTGTTGCGGTTGTTGGTACTGCTAGTGTTTTTGTTTTGGATACTCATATTATGACAACTTGCATTGTTGCTGTTGTTACTGTTGTTGCTATTGTTGTTGTAGGTGTGGTTGTTGTTGTTGTTGTTGTTGTTGTTGTAGGTGTGGTTGTTGTTGTTGTTGTTGTAGGTGTGGTTGTTGTTGTTGTGGTTTAGTTTTTGTTTTAACCATTGTATTCACTGTGGTGATTGTGCGTAGCTACTTATTGTATTTGCTATTATTGTTATTGTGTTACGGTTAGGTTTATACGGCAGCTCTATTGCTCGTGTGTCGCTAACAAGTTGTCGCTACCGTTACGGCATATATCATTTTGTTGTTTTTGTCGATGTTGTCGTCGTCGTCGCTGTTGTTGTTTTTGTTGAAGCTAACTTGGTGGCGTCTGTCACATTTGGTTGTTTACTTGGTGTTGTTGCCGCTGTATGTGTTGTCGTCGTTGGCCAATGTCGACAACGACCTTTGTTGTTGTGTTTCGACGCAGGCAAGGCAGATAGCCGTTGTTGTTGTTGTTGTTGTTCGCACTGCTGTAACCGTACGCACGAATGCTGCTGCCTGTTCCGTTGATTGTATCGGTTGCGACTCTAAATATTGTACACGTTTCTGTTATTCGTATTGAACATATTGCTGCCTGCCACTATGGTACTACTGGCAGCTGAACTCTCTGTAGTTTTTAACGTGTAGACTCTCTGTAGTTTTTAGCGTGTAGACTCACTGCACTGTTTTTATTGTGGGGTCTTGCTATCGTCATTTTCGATATTGGTATTACATGGTTAAACCAGTGACCAGTTATCGTTACTCTACGCTACTATAGTATCACACTGCTATACTGCTACTACACTGCTTGTCTTCCACGTTTGCTAGTCTCATCAATCTCATTCCAAACGCCTTTCTGGAAGTGTTTTTCTGGAAGATCGCGGAAATACGTGATGCACCTGCTTCACGGACAGCTATCAGCAGAATTTAGCAGTGTGGGATTCGGCTACCCCACCTAAACCGATATTCTCTCCTCCTCCCCTTCCCCCCCCCCTCTCAGGCTCGGAATTGCATGGCAGTACTTTGACAACTGCCATAAGGACTGTTGGGGAAACCCTCGATATGTCAACATGTCCGGCCCTCGGTGCATTGAAGATATACCTAACGCTGCCCGTAGGGGACGGAGGATGGTCTAGAATTAAAAGCAACCTTCTTAAAAATGTTTTTAATTCTAGTACTTCGACAATAAACGCCTCGTCCTGCCACTCATGTCCTTGCCCTCACTTCGGTCTCGGGGACTGTTAGGAGACTAAAAGGTCAACGAGCGCCCCACTTGGCCTCCGCAAGCTTTTTTGTAGGGTTTGTTTTTGGTGTTGCCGTCGCCACTAGACGGAAAGTTCCACGGTTGTCATAGGCAAACACTAGAACAAAACGGCAAAAAGTAAGTGCACTCTCTAGTGATGCTAACTACAGTTTCGAGTCGTTGATGTGATTTCCCTTTCGACGGGCTGGTTTGTCACTAGTCTGACACTGTACTGTACTAATCGTATTTTTCTGTTACCGCTACGGCGGAACACGCGCTGTCCTGCCGGTTCAGTGCCGGTCGTCACACAAAACATTGCGCCATCAACGATGTCGTACACCGTAGTCTGCAGAGCGCCTAGATTCCTTCAGTGAAAGGGTCCCTCTACGTGTGCGTCTACAGCCTCCTACGCCCAGATGGAAAAACCCTAACACCCCGGGAACGGGGCCCTCTGCTAGTATAGGATGAGACGGTTTCATGTGCGCCTGCCAGCAGTTATATTTCGCGCACAAATTGGGAAGCTGGTGCAGGCGCACGTCTTGCTGAAAGTCGCAATTTGTCGAAGTACAGGGAGCTGTCGCCGCCATCTATACATAATTCAGCCAACTGCCATTGAAGCGTTATGGCCAATGGGCGAGGCGACCCTCATGTTCCTCAAGGAGCCCGGAAAGAGGGTAACTGCTAAGACGAAGGATGCACGAGCCGGGGAGACCTGGTGCAGCGTACCTCCATGGAAGTTCAACGTGGTAATGCAGTGGAAAGCGACAGTGGGGAAGGACTGCCAGAAATGCCGTAGCAATAACAGCTACTATATGACTATTAACATATGAAACATTAAATAAACTAGTTATACTCTCGTTCTGAGTGCGATTCTCTTAAAGATTGGTCGTTGATATTTTTGGTCGTTAATATAGTTGGTATTCCGATTACGGTATTGTTGTTGTGGTTGTTGTTGTTGTTGCTGTTGGTATTCCGATTACGTTATTGTTGTTGTGCTGTTGTTGCTGTTCTTGCTGTTGTCGTTGCTGTTGTTGCTGTTGCTGTTGTTGCTGTTCTTGCTGTTGTCGTTGCTGTTGTCGTTGTTGTTGTTGCTGTTCTTGCTGTTGTTGTTGTTCCTGTGTTTGTTGTTCTTGTTGTTTATATACCGCCAATGACAAAAGGAAGACAACACTTAAGAAGCTGGGCGGACCAGTGCACCAGTACGAAAGCACCATATTCCGTCGGGTGCCGGGTGCAGCCGTTACACAAGCGAGCATCTTGACATGGTGTGACACCAGCATAATTTTAACCTGGACACGACCAACAATGACAAGGAACAGGAAACAACCAAGAAAGCGCCCGCGTACAAGGAGGAGAGAGGGAGACAGAATAACAGTATTAAGCCTTAATGATGTTTAGTTTGACTGGGGGAAATAATTACGATAATAGAAATTATATTTTGAAGCATCCTGTGGCTAGTCGAGCAGAAAGACGGACCAGCGTGAAAAACCAATCGGCATTTTAATGAAACCCGTATTCAAATTGTACAGCGAGCTTCTTCCAAGTGACTGTTTTTGACAGAGTAATTTTTTAAGCAGTATTGTAAAATATGTAACGGTCAATATAGACGATTTACGTATGTATATATATATATATATATATATATATATATATATATATATAATATTGCTCTTTTAAAAACGCACATGTGCAGCCTATATGTATTTCCTGTTATCCCCTTTCTCATTTTGGAGGGAAATAATTAACAAGTTACAGCGACACGCTACGACTCTGGATGCGGAAGTCAGTCAGGCCGTTACAATCATACTTCTCTGCCAGCCTTGGCGATGACAATGTGTCATGACATACGATCGCCGTACAAGAGTAAAATTGCGGTTTGGGCTTCACAGCGCACAGCTCCACACCGAGCGCTAAGCAGCTAACATACTTTTGGCCTGCTGCAAAGTTAGACCATTCTCAAATGTTTGTCTCGTTTATTCTGCCCTTTTTAGTAAACAATATTTATATATATATATATATATATATACGGACAACATTGTCGGATTGCAAATGCCGCATTGGCCAATAGGCGACGCAAAGGGCCTTTGCATACGTCCATAGTACAGAGTTTAGGTGCAAAAGCTATACAGGATATATAATTAAAATGCAAGTACAGTCGAATCCCGGACTACAAGTTTTAAAAAAGTCAACAATTAAAAAGAAGACATCGTTAACGGACATCCTTAGCCTATGTTGCCTAAACATACCTCGTATCATAACTATAAGATAAGTCACTGTCATTTTCTAACAGACTAATATAATTAATTTCTAATCAATTATAATACCAATTACTTTAATAGTGATGTCTGCTAAATTAACATAAACTGGAGAGCGATGCCTCAGTTACTCTAACTGACGGTGATAACGCTTTGTGGTCAGCTCTGGGATATTTTAAGTTGTAGGCGTCACTTTAAGAGCGCTTCAAATATAATAGTTTGCGAGCGGCAGAGAGGAGGCGAATGTCAAATGCATTCTTACTCGCATAAAACAAAACCTCTGCAACTGGCAGAAGACTTCGTGTATCCTCGCTACTATTTTTCATTATTATTTGACCGGCTGAAGCACGGCTAGCAGCGACCCCGTAAACGTCATTTTTGACCAGATGTGGAAAATCTGTCTCCATTACGCTACATAGACTTTGTTTTGCTGCAGCTGTTGAACAAGAGCGTATAGTTCAGCCGGGGCGATTCAAACGATTCAAACATCCGCACTTATGTGCCCTCAAGCACGCGAAAATTCGTGTTTGTGGTACGAGTACAGGCATTTATTCAATAGGCGCCGTCAGAACTGGGCTCGTTGTGGACGACACATATATCGCCCATATATCGATATTTCTACCACTCTGGGACTTTATTGGCACTAAAGTTATACTCGTTTCATACTCGGTCTCGATTCAATCTAATTTGATCTTGTTTATATAGGCTCATACCGGTTCTTATACTGCAAAGCACGCTCCAAGTCTCCAAGCTTTTAATATCATGATTGGGTTCAATGCATTTTGTTAGGACTGAGTGTCCAGACAGGAGGCCGTTCTGCACAATACTGTTGCTGAATAAGAAATAGACACAAGCAATGTTCTGATAAGCTAATGGGTAGAGATGGGCTTGAAAACGGAATCAGCCCCAACACCGATGGAGGCCCGCCTTCTGAACTCGGCAGCAGCTGGTGAGGGAGACCTATTGAGAGTTCTAGACGGGTTAAGAAGATCAACTTTGACAGAGACCCTCCCTCGCTGGCGTTGATTCGGTGCGGTTGATCCAGAGGGAACGGGAAAATTTAAATAATCTGTCATATAGCAGCTGCAAAGAGTACACAGTGCATACCAAACCACTATACTTATTTTGACGGTGGGCAGGAATAGAGGCGGACTCCTTTAGTATTATAGGACACAGTTCATAGTAACGACGCACACATATCGTGCTGCTACTATACCACAGATTGTCTGGCTCACAATTATACTCGAGCATTACTTAGGAGAATGCGCATACGAAATGCAAAAAAGAATCACGCAAATGCTGTGGAACTCCTTGTGGCTTGCCTCCCATAGCACTCGCCGAACAAACAGACGTTGTAGCCAAGTCACTTTACACTTATATTTACTTATTCATGTGCTATCGCTGCTTCTTGAGTTAAATGTAACTCCATTATATAAAAGGCACTAAAAAATTTGCCTCAAAAGTATGGTCCGTTATCCTGTCTAGAGGGGATTCTTTTTGACTTAACTGCTGTGCTGCTGTAATATAATGATTTATTTCATCGATAGCAGTACGAAATCATTAAGGAAAAATAATCATAGTCATAAAGCTTCTCCTAACAAGCTTATCCGATAACTCATGAATGAGCCTTAGCCCGAAACATACGCTTTGCCCTTCATGCTGTTTTTTTTCGGCATGAATCGCACTGATGATTATGGTTTAATGTAAGCGAAAATGAAAAATTTCGGGGTATTGGTCCACACGCCTCAAACTGGTGCCGCCCCAACTTAACAAATTGTGTGTTCGTTGTCAAACAATGGAACTGTTAATGGGAACAATTTTCCTGTCTTTTTGGAGTGCCAAAATGCTCCTGTCTACGTCCTCGATTAAACACAGTATTTCTTTTTAGCCTTGGCAACACTACCTTGCTGTCTCAAAGTGCTCCATCGGTCGGATGATCGACGGACGGAGTGGAAGAGAGAAGAAGACCTTAAACTGGTACATCGAAGTTCACAGCAAATATGACAGGCTGGACATATTGAGGTTTTAGACTACGTGTCGGAGAAATTTAGATAAATATAATACGCACTCCTATCTGGACTTTGTTTCAAGCAGTTCCTTGGGTCTCGTACTGCACGGCGTCTAGGCGTTATATCTAACGCAGACATAAAACTCCGCACGCGTATTTCCGAGACGACATTCTCGGCGTCGAGTTTTAGCAATGGCATTATGAGAGTTATTAATTCACAGGACATTGAGTCTTATCTTAACCTTTTCTATTCTCTTATATTACCCAATTGAATGTGTTATGCGAACGTCTGATCAGCTATCTTTTAAACAGACATTTCTCTGCTTCAACGAGTTCACGATTGATTTGTGACGACAAAAGTTGCCATGTGCTGCAATATTGTTCAGAAATTTAATAGAACTTTTTGTTGACAGTTAGATTTTAGAATATTAAAGCACTTTGTACGTCAGAACGACATTCCTACCTTTATTCTGAGGCTCGATGTTTCACAGAGTGCCGGGTCTCAGAACTTGAACAAATTATTTTCTTCTAAAAACGCTGGTAAATATATATATATATATATATATATATATATATAGCGGCAAGACAAGATCACCAAATATGACGTCGAGTTCCTAAGAGCGGCGCTCCCCGACCCGCAAAAACCTCGCAGATTCGGATCCATCACTATCTCTATGAGTGGTGTATGGGACTCCGAATCTGCGAGGACGCTCTTGGGGCTCGGCGTCACGAAGAGGAATCTTATGGATCTCACCGTTTTAACTTTGCAGGGAATCTTGAGGCTATACCGCTCGCACCGGGTCCATAAGAGCGGGGGCTACTATCAAGCAAGGACACGGACAACTGATTCTTAACTTCACGTGACACCTTTTTACCACAATTTTTATTAAGGCGAGCACTGCCGAGTGTGCAAACGTATTGTAAATGATTAATAAATCATCACAATATTTTCTATACAAATTAAGTATGCCTAAATATATTAAACGTATATGGACAGCAGTTTATCTAATGAACGTTTGACGGCCGCTTCTTGGCACAGGGGGGGGGGGGGGGGCAACAATCCCAGACCCCGCAGCAGCAGCACTTATTCCTGTCATCCTGGCTGCTACCAATTCTCGGGGGCGCAGCCGTTTCGCGCCTTTGGTTCTGTTGGGCTGTTCTGACGGAAGGCGGCGACCTCATCATCGTCATCATCGCCTTCGCCTTCTTCTTATTGTATCACTAGCCGGCTACGTGGGTTGTTGTGTTTGTGTGTTTGTACGTTGTTTTTTGACATGTATGACAAGTGTATATGTGAGGCCGGGCTAATGCGGAGTTGTTGACGAGGCCTTTAAGGCGGCGGCGGCGGCGACGATTTTATTAATATGTTGCGTGTTGCGCACAGCCACTCTGCCTAGAACGCGCCCGAAGCTTACGGGCGGCACAGAAATGCAGACCGCTGACACCCCACCACCAGCATCATCATGATCGGAAGGCCGGCATGCAGCATAGAGCAGAGGGGGTGCAGTAGAAATAGCACCAGCTAACAAACAGTGGGGGTAGAACAAGCGTAAACAGCCCGCTGAGCAGTGGGCAAGTGATTTGAAATTTAACGGGCGCACGACACTAACTGAACTTTCGTTTTAGGCGTTCGCACTGCCCGGAACGCGTGTATGAATGAATTGGCTGCACAGGCTTTTTCTGATTGACTGATTGATCATACTATCGGAATGGTGGCTGCGAGCTATACGACGACGACGACGACGGTGACGGTGACGACAACGTACACAATGGCGTCGATATGCTGTATAGATTTATAAGTAGGTATGCCCAAGGGTTCAGAATTTATTGTCGATCGATGGGTGTGTGATTATTTTGACAACTGCCTGCGTTTTGCAAAAGTTAGAACTTCTATGCTACTAGTGCTACTACGATGCGACCAGCATGACACAATAGCCACTATTATAAACATTACATTATACTGAATTGTTTTCGATTTTATTCTAATACCTAGTCGTTTTATTATAATAGGATTTTGCGCTTAATAGATAAATGCATATAATGATTCTATCACGTATGTATGCTCGAATAGATATATATATATATATATATATATATATATATGGCGACAATAGTCGTTCAAGAGGGCTTTAAACATAAAATACAAAGAAGGCTAGGTACGGGCAAACATATATTTATTAAAAAGTACTTTGTATGTTGTACTGTCTGAATATTATTTTAGGAAGGTGGCTGACGCGAGACTTTTCGGCATCACGGCGAGATCACGCACACACATCAAACTTTTTTCAATTAAACACATTTTCATAGTACAGTTTAATGAATTTCAATATCTAGAGATATTCATGATTAAGAAAAATAAAATAAATGGTATAGAACGTCGATGTTTCCAAAGATTTGTTATCAGCGCTGAATTTCGATATGGCGGCAAACACAATTCGACACAGATGTCCTACGGCCGTTTATACATTGTAACAGCCAAATATTCGTCTCTATAAATCAGTTGTGTAGTCTAAACCTTTATAGTGCCCTCCCGTTTGGGGTCCATATGTGTGCAAACACATAGGTGTGATTGAGGGTCTTGAGAGAAGATCCCTGAAAAGGATCTGCAGAATATGGGACATCGAGCCGAATACGTTTAACCGTTGCTGTCAACGTGACTTAGGAGGAACGACGGAAGGGTACTACCATAGCTTGTAAGTTTAAATCGTATTCAATGCTTCTCTGATGTGCAAACGAGCAAACATGAGAGTCAAATAATGCTAATTAAGCTAAAACGTATGGCTACAATTGAGATAGTCAATAACAATAATCCTTGCCTGGCGTACAACCAGAGAATCGCACAACAAGGCGGTGCAATCCTGCGCCTCAGCCTCCTTCCATTCGGTAAATAAAGGCGTTTTCAATCCTACTCTATAATCAACTCGTATGGCAGGCAACGCGTATCTCTGTAAGCGTATTGTTTGTCACTTTGAAAACGCCAATGTGTATATATATATATATATATATATATATTAATAGCTCATGCAGTTTGTCACCACGTTCACAGGAAAAGCTTGTTTAACCTTTAATTTGAGTTAATACATTTAGAGTATATATATATATATATATATATATAAGTGCGTATGTATACATACACATCAATATTTATTCATATATATATATATATACATATATACATATATCAATATTTAGATATATATATATATATATATATATACATATATTTGCACGTACGTGTTACCCCGAAATTAGAGCGAGTGCAAATGTGGCTCATACGACCTGCCAGAAGCAGCAACAGCAGCAGCACCAACAGCACTATAACAATGGCAACCGGGTCTGAATTGCTGGTGGTACGTGTGCGCCGGCACGGATGGTCAAAATGAGGACAATTGACCTTACTTCTGCAGCGTAGCGCAGCAGTGCGCCAGGCAGCCCCATAGAGCAAGGGCGCGTCGCTCATGATGGAGCGCCGAAACCACGGCGCCCTGGGCCAGGCTCTTCTCGCGAAGCAGAAAAGACGACGACCGATGACAGATAGGCTATGCGGACGACGGGCAGACATACAGGCACAAATAGGAGTATATAGAATCGCGGCATCTGCAGCAGTAAAGCCCGTGCCAGACAATTGGTAGGTACCATTGCACCACTAACTTGATGCAACCAACTGTTGCTTCTATCTGATGGCGGCGGGACAAAAACGGCGAACGAAGGAGTGGTTAGAAGAAACAGAAACGGGAGAAGCAGAGGGAAAAGCATCCAAGGGGGCAAACGTCAAGGCACACGCGCGCAGGGCTTTCTGTTATGCCTTGGGGAAGGGCGTGTTTTTTTCGTTGGTTTGTCTTTGACTAAACAAGTTTGAAGCAAGACTTTCTACGGGTTAATGCCGTTTTCGCTGAACGTTTAGCATTGTGCCTAGTTAAATAATATATATATATATATATATATATATATATATATATACGAGCACAAATGACCCGCATTATGTTTTATTGAAACACAAGAGATTATGTTCTACGCTACGTCCATTTCTGCACTAACCTAACCTCACTTTCTTAAAAATAAAATAAAATAAAATTCATTCATCATTTTTTTATTCACCCATAATGACCTATCCCAGCGCAGCGTACCGTGTTATCACATGTCTGTTAGCGCGGTCCGGTCACTTCCACTCCGCGTTTCTCATTGCGCCGGTTAAGATTTTCCATAACATTTTCCGTTTTAAACGGTTCACGCCAATGATTTCCGACTTACGTTTTGGCAAATCATACGCATAACCGTATGCAATTGTCTATAGTGTCTTGGCTGGTTGGAGACGGCTATATGCCATCACGTTAGCTCTACCTTTCGTCACATCTACGCTACTTTAAGTTTTAAGATCACTTAGACGACCTTACTTACATCAAGTTATTCTTAACCTTACGTTTGAAAACTAAGTAGGTACACATATATCTTTTGGTATTTTAGTGCTCAGAGTTAGTAAGAGTTTAACTTCTCAAAATTATTATTAGCAAAGCACTTAGGCCAAGGATCAAATTCTATCATGGCAGTGTCTTAGCGATATAGGGCGCTAACAATTTAGATAAGCGAAAGTACATACACTCAGCCGAACTGCGTAATGTAGTAATGACCAGTTTAATTAGCAAATTCACAATTTTTTCTAATTTATTCACATGGTGACAGATATTAGGGTAGAGATACGTATACTCTACCTTGATTCTCGATACGTGACAAAAACGTTCCGTCAAATTGATTGCGGTGTTATACTTACATAACGCAGTGATCACAAACGGCGAAGCAAGATAAATACGATTCAGGTCGGCCCAGTCTGCAATCTGAGCTAACAAGTTCCAAGCAGGTAGTTAACGTATAGTCTCGAAAAGGGCACCTGTGCGTATGCATTGCTACGCGCAGCAGCTAGCAAGGCACGATAAGAGGCCAACTTACAGGAGTGACTAACTGCACTAACTAGCAGCGGTAATGCTGAAATGACTGGTTGGATCATGCCTATCATGCCGGCATAACATGGCTGGACGACGAAACAAAAAAAAATAAGCTCGGCCGGTCTGAATCTGTTGCCCGACTAGAATCAAGCATACGTACACGTGACAAGCGTGACATGAGAGCGTAACAGTGTTTTTGTTACGTCTTTGTTCCGTTTGAACAAAACCGGACAACCAACGCGGCACAGTCGGAGTGGGAGTGAGTCGGAAGGAGGCTTCGAAAATCGTCGCATCCTTCTCACGTGCGCTTACATCTGTCCTTGGTGTCGGCAACGAATGATGCCGACATGATGTGATGACAGCATTGTTTCTGCCTCAGCCACCATCTGCCAAATTGTGCTCGCGTTTGTGTACAGAAAACGTCGGTGGGTGCCGCCGGGGATCACACAACGGCATCACAACGGCGTAGGACGACGGGAAGCTGCGTGGCCAGCCAGCACTACAATAATAATAATAATAATAATAATAATAATAAAAATAATACTAATAATAATAACAGAAGCAACGATATTTAAAAGCTATTCAATTTTAAAGCGACTGGATAGAAAGCGAGAGAGATTTGTCATCGACCAATGCCAATGCTAACTTATTGCCGTGTTTCAGGCACCAATTAAGCACCAACGTATGTCCAGGTAGTATGTTTACCAACACGACTGTGTACTGTATTTGGTGGCGGCACGGTTGGTGTGTGTACTGTTCATTGTTAGCCCCGCCACTCTTGTCGAAAAGACTTGACAATCTGTTAAATTGTTGGTTGTTTTTTTTTTGCATTCTTCCTCTATATGGAATGCGCATTCTCTGTCGCGTTAACAATCACCAAAACAGTCCACATACCTGAAGTCTGAGCATGATGATGTCTAATTTGTGTGCTGAAAAAATAACGTTCTGTACACGTCTCGAGAAATCTCAATTGATTAGACCGCATGTTAATGATCGGTTCGGCCACGCTGCCTGCGAACACACTCATCTTCAAGGGCGAGGAGTGGAAACTCATAAGGAAGGGGTCGTGTGCGTGTCTCTCCGCGAGGTCGGCACGCAATGTAGTTGTACCTGTTATACAGTTTGCTGGCGCGGGGATGTAACGGGCGTCATTTAACAAGCACGTCAGGAGGCGAAAATGGCAGAGTCCACTTTTGGTGGTATCCCTGCTAGCCAAAGAAATCACAAAAACAAGGCGGCAATGACGCCAATTCTTACTAAAAATGTGTGTAAAACGGTCTCGAACTAAAGACGTTTTTATAATATAGGAAGTAATGTACTTTGCCGTATTTGTACATAAATATATTTGTATATAAATGTGCCGTTTTTGGTTGAAACTGTATCCCAACGGACTCATAGAAGACCCCCAACTATGAACTTGGCTTGAATTTGGCGTTTTTACATATGAGCAACTCTAGCTTTGATTAAGTCAATGGCACGTTATCCAAGGTGTCTGGTTATTATGACGTATTAGCGACTTGCAATTTTATTAGGCCTCATTTTATGTCAGAACAATTCAACTCAACGTTTTTTGTCACCTTTGTCAGATTTGTTAAAGGTATCTATATTCTAAAAACACACTCGCATGCTATTTTACCATCTAATTTGACTAACGTCAGTCATACATCACACTCACTTCCATGAATACTTGCAAATGCATGACTCGCCTGGCTCATGAAAATGCTCGAATTTACACAAAACGTAGTGAAGCCCATGTCTGGCTATTAGTTAGCCATTAGGGCAGCAAATACAAATTGCTAAAATTATATTTTTCCACTTGGAATTCTTTATTGGTCTCGCCATATAAAACTCTGAATCTGTTCTAATAATTTTATCCGTATAGCTTCTTAGAAATTCCATGTACGCCAGTGGATCTGGCAACCTAAATTGTCATAACAATTTGCTCGACCAGAGGGGATGTTCCTGTCAACAAGTGTAGAAGACATTCCGACCAGAGGTATGCAGGTCCAAGACTTTCTCTACCTCATAGACAGTCTCTACAACCTTGTCTAACGAGGGTGAATGTTTTGCACCTGGTTTCCCCTGATATCTTAATACCGAGGGTATGCCGGTTTTCACGTTGAGCAGAGCAAATGCTGTGTTCGCAACAACTTCTGGAGGCCTTCAAAAGACCCTGCCGCTACCATGATTTTCGAATTCGGTCCTCAACATCCATATCACACTTTTATGTGTTTTTAATGATGTTTTAATGATATCAAGTACGCACGTATGCTAACATGTTTTAGCTCTTGCTCATTTAGCTAAAGTCTAACATTAACAATTTCAGATTTACGTAAGTTCGTCCGAGCCCAAAAACCATATCAAACCGGACTGCCTCTGGGCGTCACCTTGTTGTCGCCGCTGTGGGTCTACGAACTATGTTCGGAAATACTGCAACCAAGCGCCAACGTGTTACTTATGTAGATCAAACTACGAAGCTACCTCTACGGCAGTTCTCCGCATTGACTTCGCCGTATGGAGCAGTTAAAAGCGTCGGCAATACGACTCATACAGAGAAAGCTCGAGACCACTCTGGTGAAGGTCGAGTGGGCGACATTCAAGCGTCATTCTCGTTTTCGAAACGATCGGTCTCTTTGCTATTGCTCAGATCGAGGTTAAGGAAACCTGTGACAACGCCTAGTGCTCAGTCCCCTGCTGGCACGTTGATCAGAGAGCAAAAGCAGATCACCTGTGACGTACCTTAGGTGGTGCAATGTATCACGGAGAGGACATAACCATCGCTGATCGACGTCATGGTTTCGCAAGTCGGAATACCAATTCAAAGAGCACTTTTGACTGCTCTTCCCGGCTTGCCCATCCAAGTGGCACCGTCTATGACTCCTGGCGCCATCTATGAACCCCTAGCGGCGTCTCTAAAGTGTGTTCGGACGGTTTTTGCAGACACCTCGAACAGGCTCTCATTTCAGCACTCAAGTTAAGTTTTAAGGAGCAGGCTGCTCCACAATCCTCTAACGCTGCCATCAATGCCGCCCATTGTGCGGCGCCGAAGACTAACAGAAACGATAGTAGATCAAGGGCTCATGCGGAACATGCAAGAGTGACTCAGGAAACTATTTCAGCAGCAGTCAGCATTCGAATTTAGAATTTCCCAAATCGCTCGAGTAGGGACTCTAATAAATTCAAGCCCAAACAGCTAAAATATCTGATTGAAAAGGGTGATCAAATCTGCCCTTTTCTCTTTGTTCTAATTGATTTCTGCAACCTTGTTGTGAACCTTGCCGTCATACAGGGTGTGCTCTTAATGCTTTCTATGAGGGCAACCTTATAGCTTTATAGAAAGGACAGCGGTCCTCGCCTAATAGCAGTCGGGAATATCCTGCGGCGGCTGACGTGCAAGGCGCTAATCCACAAATTCATAGCGCCGATAGTCAACAAGATTGATCACGTTCGACCGAGTTGTTGATTTAAGGGAGGCTGCTGTCCGCGCTGCAACTGCCTTGGTTAATATGAGCTCGGTTTTAAAAAAGGTACTCATAAAACTGGAGTTTGAAACTTCATTTAATTCAATTAAAGGGATATGCTGAGCCCGTCCAATGGATGGGAAAGAAATCGCACTCTCCAAATGCGGAGTACAGCCAGGAGGCCTTTGCAGTCCGACCCCTTTCTGCTCAGTAATTTGTTAGCTATTTTGTGTTCTGAAGTCAAAACTAATGAGTCGCGGTTCTTACGTGACGGCACGTGGACGTACTCTTGATTCCGTCTTAGATAATGTGTAAAAAAGTAATAGATTTCGGTGTCACGTCAGTATTGCAGTTTGATGCTTCAAACAGATTGTTTTGTCATCTAATTCCGCCTTTTGTCATCAAGCTGTTCGCCGATAGAAAATCGAGCTTCATGAGGTTTCCCTCACTATGGCTTCCTCAAAGCTCGTCCTGAGAAGGAAATGCGAGCTAATAAACCTCTGCTATTTTTTGGTTTGAATCCCCGGATGCGCATCCCGCATTATACTTGAAGCAAACTAGCGTCTCGACGCCAAGCCTAACCTATATCCGTCGCTGCATGAACTCCTCTGCCAAGTGGGGAATCCTACAAACATTTGACGAAAAGCTCACAACAGTGCGTAAAGGGGTGATAAATCCGAATATGGACAAAATAAATTGGGACCAGACCTCCCTAGCTAGCTCAGCCGGAAGTCTAGGAATACGACCTGCAACGGATCCTGCCCCAGTTTGCATTTGATCATCACTCTTCAGAATTTGATATCATCGGTATTTCCTCCAAATGTCAAGACATTTCTAAAACAGTTTATGGAGTCCAGAAAAAAAAGATTGATGAGTTTGTAGCCCGTCACCGCGTGGTGCTTGATGACACACGCCAGTGTGGACAATACAACTATTGCTTTGCATAGTTTCTGGCCTGCGGGTGGCTGTGTATGCGCCTCATGCTTGCCCCCTTGGCAACACACCGGTGTCGGTATTTTATTTTTTAATATATCGTTTAGATTTATTATTTTAATATTTGTAGGTTTATTTACAATATATATATATATATATATATATATATATATATATATAAATTTCTTGACAGAAGAACATTCTAAACCGTTCTGCGTTCCCTACCGGCTTGAAATCGCAGTGAGGCATATCTTCAATGCTCCGAACGCCGGACATTTAGGATATCTAGAGTTTCTACAACGTCCTTATGGCAGTATCGCCGCTGACTTCTAGCGGTATGATTTATCACAGGAAAACGTGGCTTTAGCTGTTCTGGGAGCTGCAGGAAAAACTCGCGCCACGCCACCGATCAATGAACTGATTTCGAAGGCACTGTAATCCGCTAGCGGGCCCTGCAGGATGAACCTAGTCGGACTGTCAGCGGAGTCAGCCACGTGTGGAACACGCTGACGTCGTCTTATAGGAGTCGAGCTTCGAGGTCAGCAGGCGCTGCTGCCAATTAGCAAATCATCAAAAATGTCTGAAGAACCGCGAGTTGGAGGTAACCCTTATAGTAGAGCCTGTTAAACGTTGGGGCTATGGGCAAATTGGCATCAACAGTTCCGGGAGAATTAGGGAAAAAGCGGGAAGTATGAATGATGAAAAAAGCGAAGGGAAACTTTCGGCGCACATAAAATCAACGGAAGCTCATCGTAAAAATGCGACGTGGTGCTAAGCTCGCTGCCCAATACATATTTTGTATAATGTATACATTTGGTGTAACAAATCTGTTTGGCTTTAGCCTAGGCGTTTCATTTCTGACAAATTTGCCGCCATCAAAGCTTGATCATTTCTGTTTTTTCGTGTTTTTCTCTCTTTGTAAACGACTGTCTAGGCGGGTATGGACGGAACGTGTTGTTATGACGAACGTTGTGAGACTACATTAAGCATCCTACAAGACTCTGCTCATGAATGGTGAGCGCTTGTATGAAGAAGAAAAAGGCTCGCCTGTTTGAGGGCCAAAGGCTTCGCCCTACGTCTATCTGATTTGTCGCCGGCAAATAAGCATGTACAGCATGACGGAGCAACAGGTTTGTTAGCAACTGAGTGCTTTCTTTCTGGATGAAAATGCTCCGGTTCCTGTCCCTTGATCGAGCAACACTCACGTTAGAACAGCACCTCATCAACTTGCCCTTCAAGTACAAGAAGGTGGCTGTCGTACTACGGAGCCTGCCCAATAGGAATAGCAGTGATCAAGATAGGATCGACTACGCGCATTGGGTAGAGTCGGTAGATGCACTGAGAGGCTATCTTTGCTGTTTGTTTACGTAAATACTCAGAGGAAATTGCATATCCCAAGCCTGGCACAATACGAAGGTTACGTTTTTCAAGGAAAGAAGCGGTAATTATGCGGACAATCCAAATCTATGTCTGATTATTGAGTCAGAACGCACTCTCAAAAAGTTTTTTGGTCATAGACTGTCTTCAACTGTGAAGAAGGTCCTCCCATCGGAGCACTCCGAGTTCAGGAAGTGTGAAGGTGTACAAGATACGATCCGTAAACTCCAGTCTGAGATTGGCCGGAAATTGGCAAAGCCCGGAAGTCACCTATATGCAGGTTTGATCGACCGAGTCAACCCCTTTGATAAAGTCCCCTACCACCTACTGATTAATTCGTTTTGACAACCTAAAGGGAGCGGCTCTATTTTTTCAGAGTGCTCCCCAGTAAAAGTTGGGGACCTTGTCGCAATTGCACACCGCAACCTCCGTGTGATCCCACATATTGTCGACGACATTTAAACCTACTCAAAACGACAGGGGTTCATTGTAAATTCACGGGAAACAAAGGCGAGCAAGTATTGCCAAGGAAGTCGACTAGCTGCAGCAGATAAAATACTCTATCGTGACTGAAGCATTGTTAGTCGGATAAACGCTAAGATGCCCCGAGAAAAGAAATCGTAGCATAACATATTAATGCGTGTGTAGGTTAAACATATTTTAAATGCGAATCACTCACAAAGTAAATAAACCCAAAAGCTTGTTTCAATAACCCTCTAGAGCTGTTCCATAGATGTGACCGACGCACATACTGCGTGCATTGCTGAGCTTCTGCTGCGTCAAAGCGTCGGGGTTGTGGCCCTAAAGTTTAATGGGTCAATATTGCGCGCCGCTTTTTAGGCATACAACATTCGCTCGAAGGGTCTAAGAAGCCGCCCTCGGTGACCTCTAAAGTCATCGTGCGTGCATGCAAAACAAAAAAGCCCACCTTCTGCCTGGCGCATAGCTGCACGAATCCGTCGAAATTATCCCTGTGTTGCTCCGGCATGTACCCTAGAACATTTCTATGTTGGTCCTATAGCTGTCGTATTATTATTATTATTATTATTATTATTATTATTATTATTATTATTATTATTATTATTATTATTATTATTATTATTATTATTATTTATTACATGTTAAATAATGTTACAATTGTGAGGTCTGAACGTATTATTGCAAATTCTTTAAATAATTATTTCACTCCATGGCGCCTAAAATAGATGCCGCGTTTCCTCTGCAAACGGCCAAAGACAACGCTTGCCTCAAGAATTGACCCTCTCTTTGGTCGCCTGTGACCTCCTGAATTCGCTTACTCAAATCTTTGAGAAATGCTTCGGTTCCCTTGCTGATTGGTCCTAGCGTCTCCATGGCAATAGGCACGAAAGTATATCTTGTTTCCAGTCCAGTGTATTTAACGCGTTTTCTGGCATGCTTTGCCACCCACCCCGGCTCAACTGAGCTGTGGTGTAAATAGGAAGCCGCGGTGGTGCACGAAACCGTTGCATCCCAAGCAAGGGACTTCCCATGAGACCATAATGCAATGGTCACCCCATCAGGTCTTTCTTCGCCAGCGGGCACTAAACCTCTCGGTTCAAGTGTAGATGGTATACCGGCTTTCCTAAGAGACCTTATAATGACCTTGTTTAATTCAGCATGTCTGGAGGATCTACCGGCACTCTTCGGGCAACTCAATGGGTGTAGGCCACTGGAATCTACCGTCTCTCCACACAGTTTGCACTGAAACGGCTCGCAGACGGGGGCGCCGATTCTAAGTGCTGACATCATGCGGAAATGGTTGGGATCCAGCATGGTGCCGAGCTGAGGTGAGGGTAAGGCTTTAAGCCAACCCCCACTGAAGTTATCTTGTGCCGCTAAGAATACGGCGCGGTCTCTCTGGGTAACAAGCCCCTCTAAGATCTCCCTGCTCTTTTTTTTGCTTTTGAGCTCATCGAGGTTATATTGGCTGGGATATTCTTCCAAAGGCCCCGGGTCCAACATGGTTCTAATGGTATCCCGCGCTTTACTAGTTTCATTTTTTATTTGTGGTCGAACTGCCTCCTCCACTAACGAGGCTGCGACCGGACCAAATCGGATCAGTGAAGCAGCGTAGCAGACAGGAGCTAGGTCAATAGCACTTCGTATTCCCAGACCACCTTCACGTATTGGGAGACTTGCTCTCTGCCAGGTGTTGTCTTCCAAATTGACGTTTAGGACTTCACTAAGTATATCTCTGCTAACGTCATCATACGCGGTTAATTCTTTAGAGCACACTATAGCAGGGCATGAACGCAGTGTGTAGTTAAACTTTGAAGACCCCAGACTATATCTCCAAATGCACAGCGCGGCCTGAGGATGCAAGCGTGTCAGTCGTGGACGAATTTTAGTAAGGGCTTCTTTCTTCCTAGAGAGTGTATGCGAAATTCCATCTTGCTTTACGGGGGCCCCCAGAACTTCTAAGTTGTTTACCTCTACTCGCGTGATGTCAGGAAGTATTTCTGTGATCTCCTGGATTGCTTCCTCTCTCTCCTGAAGCGAGCCCCCGACAGCGGTAATCTCACATTTTGAAGCATTCAGTGCCAGTCCCCCGTCTTCTTCAAACTGCAGCACTCTTCTCAGATCTGTCGCAATGTCGCAAATCTGTCGCAATTATTATTATTATTATTATTATTATTATTATTATTATTATTATTATTATTATTATTATTATTATTATTATTATTATCTGGCTTTATTTGCAATTAGGGTTGTATACGTGTGTATCTGTGCGTACACGCACGTGTACTACGCCACGCCCGCCATTAACTGCATCACCGCCAACAGCATTTTCGAAGATCTGTATTTACGATGTGAAGGGACACGACTTGTCTGTTGTGACGACAGCTGGGTGTCAAACTCAAGGTTGCTGCTTAGAAGAGAAAAGCGAATTGAGCCGAAAAACTCGTGAAAGAGACCATTACATTTTCTGACTGTTTTTATTGCTTTTCGGCGTTTCTATTGTTGTAGTAGCTATTTGTTTTGTTGTACCGTCACTTTTACAACAATATAAGGTTAGTACCGCTATTACGTTTGGCATTGGTTTGTACTACTGTAAATCGCCATTGTAATGTTGTTGTTGTTATTATTATTATTATTTGTAACTCATTTATGAATGCTGCACCTCAATAGGAATGCCGCTTAGTAATGAAAATCTTAAAATTAATATTGTTATTCTACCACTTAGTGGGACACCATCGACGGACGACTGATTGATTGATTGATTTATTCGCTTGATAGGTGTGTGTACACATATCACCCTTTTATATCAGGGGCGCATAACGCTGCAGCTATTAATTATCTATGTTGTAGTCCGCCGATTTTTGCCTTTATGTGCTGAACACCTTCCATCGGGATAGTCTCTGCTTTGTAATCTCTACCTGTGCCTTTTCTGCATCCTTACCTAATCCTAGCGCTTCCCCTAATTTTAGATCCCTAACCACTCCTAATTGCTCACACTCCCTAACCAGATGATCTATCGTTTCTTCTCTTTTACCGCATATCCGACATATCGTTGTTTCCAATTTCTCGTAGCAATTTCGCTGCACCCTCGTGTCTAACATACCGGCTCTCGCATCCGCTAACAGCCCGCTGCCTCTTGTATTATCATATAACCATGCTACTTCACCCCTTTCCGATTTTATATTCCCGTATACTTCCTTTAAACTAGTTTTCTGCATAAGTGCTGTCCGCCACTTATCTGTGTATGCTGTTTTTACCCTACTTTTAATTTGCCCACGGGACATAACAGTGTCTGCCCATTGTTTACTACTGAGTCCTATTTGTCTTGCCGCAAATTCCACCCTCCTCTCCCATTTTGTTTTAGCTCCCATTGCCCCTTTTACCCATTGTATCTTTTTAACCCATCGTTCGTTATTCAATATCCTAATTCTACTACAGTATCTCAGCTTACTTTGCACTTCTCTTTCAATGAATTTGGACATACCGCCTTCCCCTTCGAGAAACTCTCTGCTACAATTAAAGCGGCATCCCAATGAGAATCGAATTACTTCTCTTTGAATCCCTTCTAACTTTCTCCATAAACCCGAGCTATGCACTAGAACAGCGTTTCCAAAAGTCAGCCCTGGAACATACATTGCCTTCCAAATGTCTCTTGTAACTACATATCTATTGAACCCCCATAGACTCTTGCACCTTACCGCATTCCTACCCCTGTCTGCTTTTTTTATTCTTTATATTTCTTCCTCCTTCATTAATTCTCCCTTGGACGCTATAGTTACACCTAAATATTTATATTGATCCCGATACCCTAACTCCTTTCCCTGCAACCTTAGCTTCCGCTCCATTGTAACCCCCGAAAACACTAAAAAAGCGCTCTTCTTTTCGTTAAATATCATATCTAGCTCATCTGCTGCCTTCCCACAGGCATCAAGCATTCCTTGAACCTCTTCTACGCTCCTTGCTAAAATAACCATATCATCCGCAAACAACAAAAGAGGAATTCTAATGAAGGTTTCTTTTTCACCGATCTGCCACCCAACCCGGTGTTATTTACCTTTCTTGCGATTCTTTCTATATATATTAGAAAAAGAACTGATGATAAAGGGCATCCCTGTCTCACTCCTTTAGGTACACTATATTCACTCGATTCCCCCTTTTTTCGTTTAATCATTACTGTGTTTTCCCTATAAATTTCCTCCAGTAAGCCTATCCAACTTACGTCAAATCCTTCTTCTGCCATAAATTTGTACAGTGTATCTCTATTAACCATATCATAAGCTTTCTTTAGATCCAAAAAGCCCCCAATACAACCCTGTCACAACTTAAGACAAGTACCATTGCAAAATTTAAAAAAAAACTGTTAATCTCGAATCGAGCACTTCCATCATGGTTGCTGCTGGGAGACGCCGCATTAACAACCTTTATTTTTGGAGAATATCGCGCGAATCTCACACAAACGTGACTGCGGTGCAGTGCAGCGTGTGTTGCTAAAGCCACTGGCTCAACTGAACTGTTTTGGTTATCAAGTGTGCATGAGTACATGCTTCTTGAAGGTAATCTAAATATGAGAGAAAGTTCTTATCATTATCGTCATTTCAGCAACCTGAGGCAGAACAAAGAGTCTAATATTAAAGTAGTAATTCAGGCTGATGTAACCAAAGTGCGCAAATATGAAGTAAGTAAGCAAATCCTACCGACGCAACCGGCACATAGATTGTCAAGTTTCTACACGCTTACAATATCCTAGCTGCCTAGTGAATGACCTTAGTAGTGATCGTAGTTAGGCTGCATTCATCGTAATGGTCGCCATCATTACGGCTCAGTAAGCTCACTCGTCTCTAGAACACGCAAGTAAATGTGCGTTGCTATTGTCACAAACAAGAACGTTTAAATTCGAACATCACAACGTCACAACGTGTCAAAAGCTGTAAACACAAATTTTGTTAATGACACAGAGGCGATAGGTAAACACTTACACTGCTTACATTTTTAGGGGACAATAAAGCTTTAAAACGTGTACACACACAGTGGAGGTACCGTCAATTTTACAATAGACGTATGACGCTAAACCCCCTTGTCCCGCAAGCACCTTGCTAAAGGACTTGTCACGGTATCTGTTCTGCTATTTTGTGACAGAGTTTGACAGTTCCTGGCTTCGTCGTAAAACTCGCTTTTTATGTGGGTATTTTTTTTTACAACAAACAGCGTGATGTTACCAAGCACGGTACTCAAGTGCTCCATCGAAGTGTAACATATATTTTCCAATACGTTACATATACAGTCCTGACAAGTTCCAACACTAGAAATAGAATTCTACACCCGAGATGGAACCTGTATCCCACCAGATACCAGAAAAATATTACGCACTAAGAGCTGTACGAGCCTACACTTAACTCCATGCTTTCTAAAACTAAAATTCGCCATCAAAGATTACTATGGCTTTTAGTGGTTGTCACAGTTTACAATCGATTTTTTAATTTGCAATTTGAATTTCAGTTTTCGGAAGAGGCATCTCTTCCACAGCAAAACGTTTATCACACGGCCTTTAGATGGTTCACCCCTTATAACCAGTAATTAGATGAAAGCAAACGACAATACATTTTTGCCAAAAGGGTGTGGATTTACTTAACCGAAATGTGTCAACTGTCTTGCCTTTTCATAAAACAATAAGGCTTTAGATACAAAAGCAGATGCTAAAATCTGATTACCTGAGGTTTGCCCCATAAGTAAACGAGGTTCGCTTCTATGCTAAACTTGCCTAACAGACTTCCAACAGGAAGACCACCGTATATGTGTGCATGGAGAAACAGCCAGAACTTTTCGCCAACGAAATATATGTGCGTGCATAGTTTTATACGTATGCATGCATGCATGAATATATATATATATATATATATAACAGCGCGTGGCATCGTCATATAATTAGTTTAACACTTAACACTAATTCGAAGCTAAAAAAAAAGTAAAGTTTTCGGGCTGGCCCTCAGCCAAGATTTAACGTCCACGGGACTGCTTTTTGCATTGCTTCATAGACGGAAACCCATAAATACAAATTTGCGACGGTGGGGCTCGAAGCCGCGCACCTATGTATCTCCTCCGGTCGCGAGGCGCAAGCGAATACACCACGCCACTGGGCCCGTCATAGTTTTAGACTTAGCACTATCTCGGTACGATGTGTGCAGCTAACACCCAGTAACTTCTCCACTATCGACCAGGAGAGCAATGCAAAGCCGACACCTATAATACAAAGTATATTCACTCCATGTTGAGTGCGTACGTGCATAAGTCACTTGGCTCGTGGGAACCTTCAGTCCGACAGAGTCTATGGTGAAATCTATGGATTGCAAAACGTAACAAAAAATTTCTACTAGTTTTGCCTATTGCCTTCCACTTTTAGTTTAGCATGGCCCCATTCGTGTAAATAAATTGGAGCTATTTTCATATCAAATAGGGCAAGTGCTGTCGATAAAGGTGAATTAAAGAGTCCTGCATGTTTTTAAATGCCGTTAGCGCAACCATTGCTTCCCGAGCCCGCTCTTCGGTGTGCACAGTAAAGATCTTGGCCGAAGGAGTCAGTATGGTGCCTAGATATGTGTTGTTGAATGGTCGACGATCCCGAAACGTCTCTCTTTCCCTCTTTGTCTATCTCTATCTAACTCTCCATCATGTTGTCTCGTGTTTCTCGTGACCAGACAAGGGCAGGCTACTTCTCTCATCGAGCGGACGCCAATTGGTGGTCGTAGTAGTTAGGTAGTAGTAGTTAGCAACGGTAGTACTAGTTAGTGATCGTAGTAACGGTAAACAGCGCAGTCGTAATCACAATGATGACCTAAACTATCACAATGAGTATGTTTACCCCCCAGCCTATCGACGTACGCACGAGGTATCAACGCTAACCATACGGTGTAGTATACTAATAATAATCATACGCTTCTCCCTCTCCCTGCTCGACGACGCCGAAGGCGCGGCACCTCGGTGTCAAAACACGGACACGCGTCACGGACTGGTGCTACCCGGGTTCGGCGTGGCCGCGAGTTCACAGGGCAGACACCGCGTCGGTGCGATGAACGCGCCAGGCGCGAACAGTGTGCTACCTCACTGTTGCTGCTGCTGGAGCTGCTATGCAGGTCGAGAGAGAGAAGAGAGGAGCGAATGAGGAGACGCAGGACGCTCGGCGATGGCGGCAGCGAAACTTTCGACTCCCACCGAACGGCATTCACGTGGCGAAATGCCGCCGCCGAAGTACCGCGGCCGAAGTACCGCCTTCAGCCCGAAGTCTCCGAGGAATGCTCGCGCTGAAACTTCGACCTGCTACTTACAGGCCAATGCCATTGGTTGCTTACTGTCGTCATTACTCTGTGGCTGGCTATTGGAACGCGGGCCAGCGTCATGTGCCGTTGCGGCCGCGTTAACGCCCACAGAGCAGGAACATTCCTACGTCACCATCCGGCTCTCAATGCTCGTAAACGACTCGTCTCGTTTACGTGCACAGATTCTACACACCTACTACATGTTTGACATGCTTGTCGTTATTGTTGCTGTCGTCGTTGTTGTTGTTGTTGTTGTTGTTTTTGTTGCTGTTTACAGTCGCTTACAATCGCCACTTAAACACCATCTCTCATTTAACTACAAGTAGAATTGGCTGGCCAAAGCTCTCCTCTATGGATTTGATTTTTACGCCCACTAAATATATGTATATATATATATATATATATATATATATATATGTTCATTCTCAAACGATAGAAAGAAAAACGACAGAGAAACATCGTCGTTAACGAGGCTTCGTACATACACTATATGTGGGTGCGCGTGTTAATGTGTCGCCACGCATCTTGAGCGTACGCAGACATCTCGTTACTGAACTGCCCGTCGGGCACCGTTAGGTGTGGCCTCATGAATGCGACGTGCCGAGGGTGGGCGGTGAAGCTTGCGCCACTAACGCGAGCAGCGTTCGTTCATCAATCGTTGTAACGTATACCCATCACAGCGCCAAAGCCAATAATCCACAAACAAATAAACAACAACAGCAGCAGCAGCAACAGTAAAACAGCACAAACAACGACAACCAACAACAACAACAGCGACAAGTAACGATAACAACGACAACCAACAACAACAACAACAACAGCGACAAGTAACAACAACAACGACAACCAACAACAACAGCGACAAGTAACGACAACCAACAACAACAACGACGACGACAACAACAGCAAACCACAGCGAATACGAAAGTAAGAGCGGCAATAGCACAGGTGTATAATCTAAAAAATGGCCACTCTTTAGATTTTGTTTACAACGTCAACGACTTTCGTTGGTGTTTAATGCCAATAGTGCCGCTGTTAGTATCGTTCAAGCAAGTGGACCACCGGATTAGCCGCACCGACAACAGCAGCGTCAGTAACAAGAAGAGCAGCAGCAACAACAAACATATAAGCAGCAATAAGAAACAACCACAATAAATAGAGCACCAACGACTATTTCTACGACTACTACGAGAATATCCCAACGTTGGTGAAATGCCAATATTGGTGAAAAGGGATCGGTGCTGAGTGAAATTCGCGCCCTATTCTAAAGAGAGTCGCTCAGCAACATCACCGAATCGGTATGACGGTAAATGAATCACGTAGGAACTTTAGCCTAATACTTGCCTAAAGCTCGCGCATATACATATATATACTTCAGCGTAAAAATCGTCAGATCTGGCCACTTCAGCAACAACAAAATTGCAGGGCCGATATCTAGTTTTTTAGTTAATGAGACGAAACAACAAGCGTTGAGAAAATAGAGTCGACTGCATATGTTATACCAAAGTACAAACAATAAGATTTAGCGGCAGAAATGACGGACTATCCAGATAGGAGAGATCCTGGTAAGAAAAATACTTTTTTTTAGATTTTTGTTAAACAACAATCAAAGAGGAAGTGCGCTAATTGTTGTTTGTTAGTAGTTGCGTTGTATCGTGTTCCTGTTGCTCTTCATATTGCACAAGCGGCCAAGGGTGCAATCAGTGCAGGTCGCTATGGTGTGTGTAGCATTACTTCTGCAAGTTGTATGCGTTGTCCTTCGCGTTATCGATCTTAGCATATTGTACAGCTGAAGTCTTAGATCACCGTACATTCTCTGTATTCACGCATTCCATCGTTCTGCGCGATTCATTGCTCCTCAGTAACAAATGTCTCTCGCGGGTTCACATATATCTATTACGTTCGACAATCCACCGATAATAAAGGCAGGCAGTTCTCTAACATAATGGCGTGGTACAAGCTATTGGGTAAGCCCAACGCCTGTGCGATTTCCACCGCTGATGGCAAGTCATAAAGTAAAGTTTGCAGCATTGAATAGTGTGTGTATAATAATAAGAATGATAATAATAACTAATACAAAAAAAATAAATATATATATATACATATAAAAGGGAGCGAGACAAGCGCACTACGTGACCTCACATATGGAGACCAGCCCTCGCACTGGCTGGTGTGCTTTCCCGTTACCACCGAATAGAATAGCTAACGCTTCATCCCTCGAGACATGAGGTGAATCCGCAGTCCACATCACATGGGGCAAAATTCATGCTCGCGACATAAAACTGTCAGGCGTTGCCTTTCGTCTGGGTCGGCTCTCTCTTCGGACGCATGCGATGCAACGGTTGAAGCGTGCACGGGTGTGCACGGCATCACTAACTCAAGCAAGCGCTCAATGATGCGTGCCGAGCTTCAGCCACCCAAAGTGACTCAGCAGAACGACTTCTTATATGATGTCGCGCGCATAAAAGTCTTGCGGTGTGAGAACGCCTGCCGTGGAATGCAGCAAGTGCATGACGGTGTTGTGTTGAACTTGAAAGGTTGTGCCTCAAATCAATCACATCGCAGGCGAGATGATACGCAACAGCCTGCGACTATTCGTGCCAAATAACACCTAGCGGGTAGAATATACGAGTGGAAAAACACTATCTTATTCAGATCGTTGCAGTGAAACAAAGACTAATCATCAAATATTCGTTTGCTTGGAGAAAATATGTGTTACCTTATATGTGGCCACGTTGCAAACAAAGTTTACAGTATGGTACTGTGTCGTATGGCATGCGGCTGTTCTGACTTACAGCATATTCAATAACGGTATTTATTTACTACTATGTAACTAGGTTTAGTATTTATGAAGCAAATTTGCATGCTGTATATCAGTGCAACTACTACTACCAGCTGCGAAACTTTAGAAACGTTTTGTCGAAACAAAAACATTAGTTTGTTAGAGAGATTGTTCCAAAGTCAAAGAAGTTGTGTGCTAGATTCACCTGATTGCAACTGAAGTAGCAACCGACTTAAAAGTGGTATTGCAATTTTGTGCAAATTCATGTCTTCTCTATCTAAGCTCATCTCCAGCGAAGCCACCTAACGAAATGTGACTGTACGCTTTCAAGTAAGTGAAGTATTATATAATATCTATATTTTTCACATTGTCATATGGTGCCATCATTTAATTGAAAATTAGAAAAGTAATAAGAAAATCTACGAAAGGAAATCATGAGAGAAACCACTATATATATATATATATATATATATATATATATTTTTTTTTTTTTTTTTTTACAGTAAATATAATGGTTTGATGTATGTATAGTATTAGAGCCGCTGTATCTCTTGATCCCGTAGTACGCAGTTTGAGCGCGTTTGAGGTTACTGCCGTTCCAACAGTATGCTTCGTTAACCCATAAATAAGGCCCTACAAACTCGGCCTACTGTCAAAGAACTCCCCGCCGCCCGACCCCTCTATGTGCAAGACTTGACGCGCTTTCGTCCTTTATGTCACCTGCGCTAGGGTAAAATTCGAATTTAGTGGCACACCGGGACGACCGATAGCCAAGCCACCAACCCGTCCTGCGACGGTGAATAACAGATCACGCTTCCTTCTCCCCAGACGAGCTGAACTGTGTCGCAGTTTCTTCATCGTGAGCGTCAGCTCGTACACACACACAGACACTGCATGGATAAGTGTATGAAAACAAGGGTAGATGCCCCCCACTCGTTCGACAGGCACAACTTAGAACGCGGACAAGAGTCGATGGGGTTAGCGGGCGGAACACGGATAATGACGCTGCGCGTCACGCGATCACACAAGAGAGACGCCGTCTTCTACAACAGGTCGTTCGACACACCACCAGCCAGGCCATATGTTTGATGATAATCACGATGAAGATGATGAAGACCACGACAACGATCAAGACCTATCGAAGCCAAAGAAAATAGGCACTATATATATATAGTGCCTATTTTTCTTTGGCTTATAAAACAACCTCGAACC
Organism: Dermanyssus gallinae; assembly: GCA_003439945.1. Taxonomy (NCBI): domain Eukaryota; kingdom Metazoa; phylum Arthropoda; class Arachnida; order Mesostigmata; family Dermanyssidae; genus Dermanyssus; species Dermanyssus gallinae. The sequence continues at coordinate 43,554 of QVRM01006546.1, read as the reverse complement.
ATCGGGCGAGTGAACGACGCCAACAGGGAGTGAACAAGCTGAGCTGCGTATGCATGCACGTTCGTTATAGGCACCAAAATAAGCGAACTCCTCTCTAGAGTCCGCGCCAGTGTGCTCTATGTCACCGCGTCAGAGACGAAGGGTGAATGGAGCGCAACTGCATGTCGACCATCGCCGACCGTTTCCTAACGAGAGGATGAGAAGACGGCCGAGGTTGGGAGCGCTCGATTGTGGACTACTGCGTGTGGGCTGCATGACGCCAAGACGCTCTTCGAAAAGTTCGTGTTAAAACATCATTATTTCTCTCGCTTTCTTCTTCTTCTTCTTCTTCTCTTCTTTCTCGTCGGCCGAAAAGTGGCACAGGCCGGGGACGACGGCGGTATGTGGTGCACATTGTCGTGCACCTTTAAATACATCGTATGCACGGCTTAACAAATGTTCCTTACATTTTGGCGAAATAATATGGAGGTTGGTTGTGGGCCATAGAACAGATAAACAAAGCAAATGTTGTCACCCAAGACTACCCAAAGGGAGCGTGTTTCGTATTATCTTTTGCTTGTCTGAGCACGGTTAATACGTATTTGTTGATCCAGTTTGATTGGAATTATTCGAAGCAATGCCTACGCAGTTACCGATCTCTTGGTGGTGAAGGGGGACGCGGGTTTGCTGGGTTTGTAAGCCCCACACTAATCACCATGGGGCCGGGGTGGCGCATGTCCGTCTGGATTCCCGTAATCCCCAAAAGTAATGCTGAGAGGTTTCAGCAGAAAAACAAGTATGATCGTAATTGTTACGGACGAGTACATTTACTGTGGCCTGCTGCTGCTGCTGCTGCTTAACGAGGTGAGACGAGAGTGTCTAAGGCACCACACATGTAAATCTGTTGTCGATCAATCGAAATCACCCTACTTAACTTAATGGCTAATTATGTGGCAGTATATGAAATACACATGTAACTATGCATTGCGAGATTGTTAGCAGAAAGGTATCGAGTGAATGACGCGTAGGCAAAAGCCTTATAGACCTGTAGCTGGAGCTAGCAGCGTTTTTCGAGTGCGGTTTCCAACGAAGCTACGAAAATTCACCATCCGCTATCCGTGTAGACTGTGCATTATTCAGATGCCATTCGTGTTGTGGTGGACTGGTATCAGTCTCAAGTCTTGAGGATCTCAATTGTGAAATGTCAGTCACGTTGTCCATGCTTCTTGCACTCAAAGACTCTTCAAACGGCACCGGCCGATTATTCTAAGATTTCGAGAGTTTTGCCAGTAGGCGCATGACTGCTAATGACGAGCAGAGAATGAAGAAAACTGCACCAAAGACCGCATAGTTGCCGCAAGTGCTGCGCTGTAATTACGAACTTTCGATTGCTACGACCTCCACATACAGTGCGAGTGTCTTTGAGCGGCCGAATTCAACGAAACAGACGAGGACAAGAAACCACGAAGGAAGAATAGTGCTGCAATGAATATTTAGCTAGCTTTCTTTTCGTGAGGTTGAGAGGTCCGCAGCAGGTCGACCAGCAAACGGGAGCTGCTGATAAACGACGAGGTTAAAGAGGTATTCCAGGAAACACAGGAGTGCACGTCCGTTCGTGAAAGACTCGCTGCACTCGTGGAGCATCTCTTTACGAGTAGGGAAGAACCGCATGCGTTTTCCGTAAGTGGTTCCACTATGGTTTGTGAAGGAAACGAGCTCTTTCAATGTTTGACCGGTTAAAGCCACGCCGCTGTCGCTGCCGTCGCCGCCATTCTCTTCGAATTAGACAGCGGCTCACGGGATATCTTTACTTTAATAATAAAGTCCCACCGCTTCATATGAGTTTTACCGCAGACTAAATTTGATAAGCACACAGGCTAGCTTGTACGGTTTGACCGTATAATCACGGGAACGCTGATAATAAAAAACTGCTCTGCGCATAAGCAATCAAACATTGTATACCTACGTGGACTGAACTCATGACAATGAAAGCGGTGACGTTCGGGAAATTGTGGGAATGATAGAGAAACGAGGTGAATAAGATGTGTGAAATATTCCAACGGAAAACAGCTGGGTACCCGGAACGCATGTTAACTGTTAGATATTCAAAGCAAATCACTACGTACGCATCGTAAAAAGGCTTAGCGCGTGTACGTATGATGCACTCAAGGGTGGTGGCTTCGTCTTGGCGAACCTCTCCGTGGCAGCGAAAACCTCGGAATTCCGCTAGCGATGGAACGACAAACGATTAGGCACTTAGCGGCTTGTATTCTCATGCTTGTGTATTTTCGAATTAAATTCCTTCCGTCTTAGCACACGCTTGTTTAAAATGTTTTATATATTTATATATATATATATATATATATATATATATATATATATATAATATATTGCCGTCTGCAAAATATCTGTCTAGTCGTATCTCCCTCTGTCTCTCGGACGAAATCGAACGCATTGCTCTGACGCCGAGCAAATGGTCGGTGTAGTTGACGTACATGTATGTAAACTGTGCACTGCACGTCTATGGCACGCCATCGGGATGAGGAATGTCAGCAGCCGGCCAAAAGGCAGGACGGAACAGTCTGCCGACTCGGTTTCGGTTGGTGATAGATAAAGTCAATATAGAAGAAGGAACAATACGATTGGAAGACGGTTGGAAGGGTGGAAGAGCAAGAAAGGAACGAAGGGAATGATAGTGAATGCCGATGACAGTGATGACGTCGATGTCGATGATGATGATGTTGGTGACGGTTTGACCTCACCGCACTGCACCGCAATAGCGTGCGTCTGCCTATATGTGGGCAGGCGAGTTTGTGACAATCGCACCCCCGTGCTTGGGTGGGCTGACCTTGCTTGAATCGTGTTGTTGTTGATGCTATTGTTGTCGTCGTTGTTGTTGTTGTTGTTGATGATGATGCTATTGTCGTCGTTGTTGTTGTTGATGCTATTGCTGTCATCGTTGTTGTTGTTGCTGTTGACGGCCCATCAAGTTGTCCATTAATGCATCAATGGCACACGACACAGTCGATACATACCACCATCTGCAATGAACTCTTCTTCTCCGACCCTCTTCGTGTTCTATGCGTGTTCTGCTCGTGCTTTTTCTTTCTTACTTTCTCTATCTCTCGGTAGTGTGCCCCATTACACAGGGGTTTCTCCGATTTGCGTTTCCTCTTGCCTATATCGTGTCGTGCTCGTCGTATTTGTTCGGCCTGTGTTCTCTTAGCGGCGGTCGAATCACAGTCGAACCCGTGTTGTCGCTCTGACAACGAAAACAGCCCACTGATGATATTCTTCTGTTGAAGTGCTCTTCGTAATGTACACATATCTACATAGCGTCTTCCCTCGCCCCCCCCCCCCCGCCTGTCTCTCTCTATCGCTGACTCGAAGCCGTTTTAGTCATCACAAGAACTAATCTTGAATGATCTCGAATGTGCAGACGTGTATTTCTGTCTCGCTTTGGCTGTCGTTTGTTTGGGCTTGTCGGTCGTATCGTATCTCTTTAAATGGCTGCGTGCGTATGTCTAATCAATAGCAGCGCTAATAAAAACACACTACGATATGTACATATATTTACTGTATGTTATTCTCAATTTTGTTTCTATTTTTCTCGTCAGGTAAAGAAAGGTTGAGATCGTCGTTGCTGTGTGTTGTTGGTGTAATATCGGCACTCCTTAGACATTTTTAAACGCGTCTTTCGAGTTGAGTTATTTCTGCGAATATTTCCACTATATAGCCTTGAAACATTGTCCCTGCAAATTGATTCATTCGTAGAAACTAGACAACGTCGCACGAAACTAGGTCCGGTGAATAGGAGGTCGCGCAAATATAGAAATCGAATTCTTCATCAAATACTTTGAAATCAGTAACGATGTGCGCACCTGTGCATTGTCGTGCTAGAGGATCCAAGAGTTGTTTGCCCAGAGTTCAGGCCTCTTGCGTCGGACGTTCTTGCGAACTATTTCTAAAATTTCGCAGTTATATTTCTTTTTGACCGTAAAACCAGGTGCCAAAAATTCGTACAAACCGATTCCCTTCTAGTCGAAAAATCACATCACAGGGAGAATAGGGTTTTGGTCTTGATGTCGTAATTATATATCTATGACTCGTCTTCTGAAATCACTCTCTGAAGCAATCAGGGTTTACTGCTATCGCCTGAAGGTTCAATTCTGTCATTTTTCGACGGGCGTTAATCTGCTAGAAATTTAACTTTTTTTTGGCTGACACAACTAATCTTCTGACTTATAAAACATCGGTCGAGACTTCGGTGGTCCATGAGATATCTTCAGCTTACTCTAAGCTATCTTTCTGATAGACGATTTAGGAATTGATTACGCTATCACAAACGTTGTTTAATGTTTTCTTGTGTCATTGACGTCGAAGGCCTTCCTGAACAGCAACCATCTTCGGTTTCTTCACTTCCGCCGCAAAATCAACTACCATGTATACACAGTCTGTTGGGACACTGCTTGTAGTCACTATAAGCACTTTGTAACACTTTCGCCCTTTTAGAACATAGGATTTAGCTTTTATTACAGAAATTTAGGCAGACTCGTTGCTCGTTTTTTTTCGACCGTAACTATAGGTTAAAAGACGGGTAAAAATCTGGCCGGTGTCTAGCTGATAAATGGCGCTCTTAAGCAAAACAAACTGCAAAAACCTTTGTGTGCACCGTTCTGGGACAGTCTTTACTGCAAGATCCGAATAGATCTAGGATACCCAGAGGTGAGGTTGAGAGCATGCTCGATTCGTCAAATAAGCCTGAACGTGTTTGGGCCCGGTCCACCTAGCGTCTCGAAGGCCAACGGTGAAAGTCGAGCGGGTAGCTTATGAGGGCATACTTCCTGCACTTGATGGCTCCAGCTAAGTTTGCTACGTACTCTGTACGGGCCCCACCCATACGTCTCTTCTCATTTACGATTAAATTTATTTCGCCCATCTGGTCCCTAACTATTCTTCGGCGAATCTCAAGGCGCGACTGCAGGTGTCGTTAAGGGCGGCATATCGTACGCGATCGTCAAAACTCCGTACAATGGCAATCCGTGATGGGCCCGCGCGTTAACTTTATTTCTACATAGACAGATGTAAAAGAACCCACGTTAACACCTAGGCGTATCTTGGGTGCCGTCTCGTCAACCGAGAGCGTAACGAGTTGTGCAGAAGGGCGGCATGAACTGCCCCTGCACCTTTGCCCGAGACCGCTCTGAGCCTGTCTGGCCTTGTCTACAACCGCACGAGACCCACAAACTGTCAGTGAAATTATCCTCCCGTCCTGCGTCGTTGAGCAGAGCTCTCACCTTATCAGTCGACTGTGACGACAACGGTGCAATCGCGGGTACGGAAAATATAATAGCGTCTGGGATAGCTAAACCACTTCTAATGGTTGGGAGGCGGACCTAAAAGCTCGTGTCGTGGGAATGGTCGACCGATTTGGTCGATCAAAGGGTTGCAGATCGTCTGCCATATTGAGGAGATTCGCTCCTCTGAGGAGGTGGGTTAGCATTCTGTTTACATATATTTGTGAATCTATAATTTATTTATTTATATTCGATAGCAATCGCGGGCAACCGCTCTGCATAGGTATACGTGTCTCTGGCTTGAATTATTAGTAGCAGACACAAACAATTGATTTAGGAATGGTCGTACGCTGGTTACCGTTAGCTACTAGTGACACATGTATTGTTATCTGGCAGGCCCAGGCGCTCTCTTGGGACTGGCATTAGTGACCGAGTTTGTGTCTTACAGCTCAGTTGGAGGTTCAACAGGGAAGCCATTTAGCTTAAACTCGTTAAATGATTCCAGCTGATTCAAAAGGTTGAGCTCCCTTACTATGTGAACGAGCTCAATGCAAAGAAGGACGATTACAGCAAGGAGAGCTCCGCATGCGATCCGATGAGGGGAAAACAATCTGAGATTACTTTAAGTTTGTTTATCCATTTGCCTAATAAAGCAGGCCTCGGCAAGGCAGGAGCAAACAAAATTTCAATGTATTTAGTATATTTGCAATTTCTTGCGAACTTGTGGTGGATGGGGAGAATATCCGTTTTAAAAGATCAGAGTTGCACACTAAATGATGTGCTACAAGTACCGCCAGTGCATATTACATTTGCGAGGCTGCCTTAAAATGGGTCTTACAATCTTACATCATAGCAACATGTTAACTATTCGCTTAATAATAATAGTAATCCGCTCCTTGCGAACATCAACTTCACGCGACAAAATTTCATTTAGATATACGATTGAGCTACATTCAACGTCAAGCTACTCAATGTAGACAACACTGCTCTCAATGGAGAGTACCTTCTCGAGGTCCTTAGCCTTGACCATTTCAGGTTCCTTATTGTTCCAATAAGCATGTACCAGATATGAAGGGGACAAGATAGCAAAGCCACAAGTTCGTCCATACTCAGACAAAGCAACAGTCTCTACAAAGGTCTGCTTGCTGGACTGACCTGTTTCTGACGAAACTATATCGTTGCAAGCCAAGACATAGGACGGGTTCCTACATCCTACCCGCTGGACATTCCCAAACCATTCAGATGCTTTTTATAGCTCACTCCGTGTTCCGTTCGTTTGGATTGAAAGTGGCCGGTGGCTGTTAATTTAAAGTAACGACCTTTTCAACGAAAGGCAACGGCTTTGCTACTAAAGCGCTGTCTCGATCTTTTCCGTTTCTTGCCACTGCTTGACTATTCGTGCAATTAGATCTTGCCCAGTTTGGCCTCATTTTGGAAACTCCTCCTACAACGACTGAACATTTCTTTGTGTCAGCCAAAGTATTTCAGACATTTTCAGACAACAGATTATTTTCCCATCACGACAGAAGGTCTAGTTTCACGTCACCAAACACATAATTCTCATTTCGAAAAGCAGTTCCAGCCACCCACATCACACAGTGCAACACCCAATCGTAGTTTTACTGTCATTTCTCGACAAAGCATTTACTGGCGCCGCTAGTTAACGTCGTAACTGATACAATATATACCACGGTGAGCTGCAGGATAACCTCAACGACGATCACTGTGGACGTGGTCGTTGGTGTTAGGGAAAACCGATGCATTGCAAGTGTTACTGTTAGGTATTATTGGGATGAAGATGCATCATCATCATCATCATCATCGTGATCAGAGTTAGAGAGTCTCTATTTTGACACGAATAGGCACGACCAACAAATAACAGAAATCACCAACGACAATGAAACAAGCCAAGGACACGCCGACACAACTGACTTTGACGTCGGCCAATCTCGTGTACGGACCTGCTTCGGACAGTCTCAAGTTCCCCCGGGCTCGGTCGCCACGGAGATCTATCGTTACAATCACCAGCACGGCTACAAGAAGTACAAAGGTATGAACGATGCTGACAGCAGCAGCAGGAGCAATCGCGGCTGGTAAAGGCCAACACCACACGCATCACAGACAGCGTAAGTGAGTGCGAGTACAACTTAGAGACCACCTGTAAGTGGTGCTCGAAAGTCAAGCCACCAATGACCAATGAGTTCGTGCTGCTGCACAGTGGTCCGCTGTGTTGCGTCGGTTTCGTATGCAGGAAGGAACGCACACTCAATGATGTTCTGTTGCTTGAAAGTTTACCACAAAATACAAAAAACCGTTTGTAATGCCATTTATTTCACATGTCACTTTTCCAAAAAATATATAACCTTTCCCTGCCAGTCCGGCAAAAAGTTCTGGCAATCAGGTTTTGTAAGCAGGGTACCTTTACCCAACTCTTATTGTTTCCACTACCGCACACAGCTATTGGCCAGCAAGTCCACGAAGCGACTCCTTGCCGGCCCGAGAAAGACACGAAGAAACCGCTTCCGACATGTGGTAAAACATCTCTCTAGCTAAAGGAAAGTTTGCCGCCGAGAGATGTGTCTACACTCTACGGCGGCTGTAACTTATCATTGGCACAATTGAGTCATCGTCGCCGTTGTATGCTTTCCCAAGCAACCTGCTATACATACTGAGGGTAGCAACTACGCCGCAACTGCAGCGCCTGGTCCTCTAAACTAATTGGCTAAGATTTACCGCATCGGTATCTATTTGCCTACCGGATTAGAGTGCTGGCGGCCAGAGGGCTCGAACCTCTCTCGTTAGCTAGCCCGAGGCGTGGAAGTAGCAACAATCGCAGCGGCAGCAGCAGCTCTAGTTAAAAAGGCCGTTATGGGCCGCTGTTAGCTCAAACAGCGATCATTTCAAAGGGCTGTTACTCGTAGCGCGTAAATGTCTTTCCTGAAGGTGAATGTGGCCTGCGAGTCCGATACTATGCGTCGCGGGTTTGATTGCCACCTCTAGAGCAGCACATACGATACTGACGTACGTCCTAAAAGTGTGTTACTACGATGTAATTAAGAAAAAAAAATATGGACCTCATGTGTTTTCATAGGTTTTAGATCAAATATTAGCAAAGTCCTAATATCTTACCTGCGATGTACCTGACTACATCGTTGACCATTCTAAAAGCTTATATATATATATATATATATATATATATATATATATATATATATATATATATATGTCGGCAATTCGTTGCGCGACAGTCCATTGATGAGCTCGGGCACCTTTATAATTGACATATATATACGTCGCGCACATCCTTGAAGCAGACAATTGTCGTTCTACTAGTATATATATATATACAGGTAGTTCAATAGGTTCTTAAAATGAGCTTTTCAGAATTCGAATTTTGGCGCGCTTTCATCGCTATTGGAAACGGCAACTTTTCGACTGCTAGCAGTCAAAATATTATGGTGATTGGCCATTGCGATTTCGTTTGATCGCTTTTCCCGTGCAACGTATCGGCGTGATTTTGTCGAATGGAGAAAAAAGAGTTTCGAGTTGTTATCAAGCATTTTGATTTCAAAGGTTGGAATGCGACCCAAGTGAAAACTGAGGAGGTGTACGGTAACTCTGCGCCATGTTTTGGCACTGTTTTCAACTGGATTAATGAGTTAACATGAGGTCGCAGGAGCACCGAAGATGATCTACGTTCAGGACGCCCAAAAACGGCAACTGATGGGGAAAATGTGGGAAAAGTGCGGAAAATCGTTGCCGCAGATAAGCGACCCAAGAAGCATCTCGCCAATGGTGTGCACCTGGTGAAGGACCTCCGAAGGAGGGTGCGGACAACGGCATCGGCCGGAAAGATGATGGCTACGGTTTTTTGGGACCAACGAGGGATAATTCTGGTTGACTACCTTGAGAGCGGTAAAACGATCACGGGAGAATATTATGCAAGACTGTTGGACTGCTTGAAGCAAGAACTCATCGTAAAACGGCTCGCTTTGCAGAAGAAGGTTGTCCTGTTTCACTAGGACAATGCTCCTGCACACAAGTCGCGGCAAGCATCGGCAAAACTGGCCCAACAGAGGTTCGAACTTATTGAACAACCTTTCTATTCTCCAGACCTGGCCCCTTGTGATTATTTCCTCTTCGGACATTTGAAGAATAGTCTCGGTGGAAAGCGTTTTTCCAGCAATGAAGAGGTTAAGACTGCTGTCAATGCCTATTTTCAGTCTAAAGACGCGGAATTCTACTCAAAAATGCTCTGAAATCTCGGTGGGAAACGTGTATTGAGCTTCTCGGGAAGTATATCGAATAAGAAAAAACTAAAAACAAAATTTGGAAAATTCTTGGTTTTCATTTTAAGAACTTGTTGAACTACCTGTATATATATATATATATATATATATATATATATATATATATATATATATATGATAAAATTAGCATCCTAGGTTATCTAACTGCGGTGGAGGGAGATGCATCTACCCAGAGAGACGTCAAATTAACATAAATATATTATTATAGTTAACCTTAAATGCACCGGTAGCCGGTGCAGGCCAAAATATTGAAACTGAGCGGATACACGATTGCTGCATCGAGAAAGAAATTCAAACGCATGTTGTTGTATGTACTACGTTGGACGAGATGCATAGAGTGAAACAATGCTTACAATAACAACAACAACAATACTCAGCAAGTGGGCGAGAATTTGTGCCAATTGCGCTTCGAGCTTTCTTCTTAAATATACCACAAAGTATGAAACACCACCTGGATGCCAAGCGGTATTTTTTTTCCCGATAGCCAGTTTTCCCTGTCTGTAATATTTTTCTCTCATTAGCTATGCGATGAAGCCATTGCCGCCAGAGTTAAAAAAATAACTTCGGTAGTATTTAATGCCCTTGTAACTTCTGTGTGTACAACTTTCCCGAGTTCCTAGAAGACAACTGTTGAGTTGAGCTGTATCTTCAGTGCAGAACATGGGTGTGTAACGCTGTCTACAGCAACTTATTTTTTATAGCTAAAACAGCCGCCTTTGTATGGACCTATATCATTTAAAAACATAGTTAAACACAGTTCGGGAGTAACTATGACTCTCTTTTTGTTGTTGGTCCGCTGGCGCGCGAGTTACGCGTGCTGCAGGGACCTTCACGCGCCAATAGACAGTTGGTCAGACTGCTCCCAATAGTAACTTTCCCGAGGTCACTTTTGTTGGCGCGGGAGGCAAGGCATACGATATCGATTGAGTGGCAACGAATTCATATTGTCATTTTGTCATGGCCCATTCGAGGGCTGTTAAGGCTACTTTAAATGTACGGGGGAAGTGTGCTGCACACGAAACCCGGGCCGGTCGGTCAACGCCCCGGGCTTTAGCAACCCGGTGGTGCCGACTGGGACGCCTGCTGCCTTGGCTTAATAGGCACAACGAGAGCCAGTTAGCCACATGAACGCAGACCTCCCGGCGAGAGGACCGTCTGGCTCCGCTGCTGTCTTTCGCAGTGGTGGGTGGGGAACCCCTGCTCTGGAGTGGGTCGAGCCACCCTTCGGGGGGGTGAGTATATTCCGGGGTGTAACGCGGAATCGCGAGGTGACTGTATGTCTAATTGTCGGGTAGGAGTAGTGTGGTACCTCCATTCCGAACCTCGATAGGGGTGAGGGTGGGGGAGCTGCTGGCCTGTCTATTCGGGCTGTCTCGTTTTGCTTTTTTTTCTAAGTGAAAACCATGTACTTATTGACAAAGCACAACTGTAAAGTAGACTGAGAATTGTTTTGCTGGCGTCAATAAAGTGCTGACAATGACATTACAATGACATGTTTTGAATGCCATCAACTCTAGAACACGATATAGCATTTCGATAGCGCTAATGGCAGTATGCTTATTAAGTTTATATTGCAGCTACTCCTCAAGCTGCGTAAACCGTTGCACAAAACTGAGCATGGAGTAGACAGGAGGAAAATAGCACACAACACTGACCTCCAATGCTGTTCTGGCAATATCGTGACCACCGGGGGTAGGATACGCTCACCTGGCACCTTAGAATGAACAACATGGAAGCCACACCATGTGACCCACAACGCAGATCCGATAGGTCTTGGGGCTAGACGATCTGGACGGATCACTGATCACTCACTGGTTCACCCTCACCAGCACCGATTGTGAACGACGCCTCACGGGAGGAGAAACACAGTTGCTCACGTAATACCGTCGTCGAGCAGTGTGGGTTCATTGAAAAGCGGTTTAATCTCAATGATGACAAAAGCTGCAGAATGTTTACCGGCGCATAATTTATTGCGATCTATTCTAACATGGCGAAACTTCGAAACATCCCCACAAGCTTTGTTCAAAACACAATCGCGCTGATGCACTCGATGGATACGTCAGTTGTCACTTCTTATTCGAGGAGCCCTAAAAGCGGGCGATGTTAATCTTAAAAACCATGCATGTACTATTTCTTCGGCACTTCAACCTTACGGAGACAATAGTTGGCGGTTGTGAGTGTCCTCCGAACTGGCATTACTATCACCACATACCTACCCACCTAGGCACTTATGTACATCAAGCAGCTACTCATTGGAATAGGTAGGATCTTACCCTGTTAGAGACAGAGAGCGACAATGTCATATTAGTTCTTTTTCGTTTAAGAGTATTATTAGTTTATACACAGCTGCCGCCGGAAGGCGTCCCCTGATCCCGCTCGCATCTAGGGCATCTAGGTTATTTAGAAATCAACGAATAACAACACGATAAATCCTGCACGAACCTAACAAGCAGCACCATGCGGTATATCGGCACAGGTACAGAGCGGTGAATTACGCCGCCAGTTTAGTTACCTATTGTTGACCCCAAAACAACAACAACAACAATAACAACAACAAAACAACAAGCATGTCAACTTGTTTTTGTTACGCTCACAAAACGACATGCCTGACGATTCCGCCGCTAGAGATGCCGCTACTGCAAACGAAAGCGAGTCCGTTACTACTAACTGACGTTACTCTATACGTTAAACGACCTCATATAAACCAACGAAGGCTGATAGTACGATGTAAGTAAGAGTCCGTCGAAAGTCCGCGCCACTACGAACTTGTTGTCAGCCAGGTCAGACACTGCAGTATAACGAACTATTGATTACACAAAGGCTAAAATGGCAACGCCAATTGCCAGTATAAAGGCCATGACGGGCAGGATCAAGACATTAACCGTCGGCCCTCTATTAGATACCACTATTTCGCATCGATCAATTTCGCGATAGTGGGTGGCGACGTACATTTGTTTGGTGAAAGCTAAGCAACGCGTATCGGCAGTATCGCGTCGATGACGAATTTCAGCTCTATGTGGGCGATATGGGGCCACGGCATGCGGCGCAGCTTGAGCGCGTTCGCTCGGGTAGACCGTAGACTGGGGACTGTTGCGACAGAGGGCCGCAGATTGGGGCCATTGTGACTGTTGGACCTTCTGGTCGGATTTGATTCTTGATGCCTCGATGCCGTCTGCCGGCTGTACAACAAAGGTCTCACTGCCGGTGATCATTGCCGTTGCTGTGGTTCTTTCTTGTGACAGCTTGTGAACGCTCGAAACTTGCATCCCACGCCGTGCCTGCTCGACGGAGAGGAGGCGACAAGTTTGTTCGTCGCGCCGTTCGTGACGCTCGAACCTTTCAAAGGGCTTCGTAGGGCTCATATTCATGTCCGTCGTAGCGTTAATGCGTCCGTCGTTGCCTTTCTGAACGCGACTGCCCGAATGGATGTCCGAGCCGAACATGTCACTATGCGATGATTCAAATCCGTGGTCCGGTGTTGTTTGCTTTGATCCGATGCTGATAGGCGTGCTGTTTCGGTGCACCCGATCCAAGGCGTCCAACTGAAACAGAACGATCACGTTACAGACAACGAGTGGCTGATAACCCTACAACGACTACTCTCTTCTCTCTCAAATGGGGCTTTTGAGAAGGGAGCGATGTGGCGCCGACTGGCGATTGCATGCCACGTGTGCATGGCGTATGCACGATACACGTCTTCTGCTATCAAAGACTGCATATAGTACGTCTACGAGGCTTCTTCTCTCTTCCTTTCTTGCTGCAGTGCATTTTGCATGCCAACCTGTGAATATCCGGCGAATAGCACGCAACAACATTTCGACCCCCCAGCATCCCGAGCCCAGTCTCCGAGCACATATCTCCCGCTCCAGCTCGGTGCGGTATGCGCCAGAGCGCGTTCCCAAGATGGTGTCAAGTAGATTAAGTAAAAAACATACATAGCATAGTTTGACAAACATTCTTTCCTTGAAGAGTTTATCGTAACAGTTGCTAATACGACGTCTTCGTAATATACATACGTTGCTTTAATGTCACCTGTGCTTCCTGTCCTAAGTACGGGAATAATGCGCCGCGGAACAGCTCCGGAACTAGGCTTTCGTTAGCCATATAGATCTATAGGCGGTGAAGAAGCAAGATCAGATATCGCAGATAACTAATTGTATCGACAGCAATGAAGCAATCGACTTCGCTATAGAAGTTCTAGCATTTGAGTGTACCTTGTAGGTTTGTGCACTCTAATGCACAAGCGTGCAGAAAAACAAGCGAGAGGAGACAGGTGCCTATCAGAAGTCTTTTTCACACATTATACACATCTGTGACATAATTAAATGTAGGTGTGGTTATATATAAGTTTAAATCGTTCTACAAATACGACACATTGCATAATATATCCACATGTTTTCGTATTTAAAAAAAAAAACTACAAAATTAGCATATTTTGTTGAGATATTCGAGTTGCTCTTGATTATCTATCTCCCGTGTTTGCTGAGTCCACAGATGAATTAGAGTGAGATTTGGGTCACAAACTTGGCTTTATTACGCAATAGGTAAGTTATTAGTCCAAGGTTGCTACATTTTTTTTTTCAACACACCTAGCTAAACGTCTTCTGGCAATCTTAATAATCTCGGATATTACTCACTCAGTTATTTTATTGTTAAAGCATAGACCATTACAAGATGTGCTCACAGTTTTTAAAGATTCGTATTGGTTCAAAGGACCTAGGTTGAAGTTGTTTTCGTTTTTACAGTATAACAATTAACTGTGGGGATAATGTGCGCATTAAGTCATTACGTCAGCTGTTACCGTGTACTTACAGCTCTAAGATCAGGCGAAGTGCTTCGGCAGAACGAGAGAATGCTTGATAAATCCTCAGACTTCGAGATACTCAGAATATCAGTACCAGACCACGCCGATGAAATGCTGAAAACAAAATGAGACCTAATGGTGAGTATGTAAACACTGAGCAGACACCCTACAAACGAGAAACAAACAAAAAACTAGAGCTACATTAACGAACAATTCTCGACGAAAAAAGCACGTCTATTTTTTAATTCACCTAGCACGAGCTTACTAGTGACACAAGTATGAGCGGCCGACTTCGTCAAGATAGTTGTCAACACAGACCTTTACTGGGCACGGTTGAATTTGCACACGTACTCATTCAAATAAAGTCAAGTTTTTGGGCTGATCCTCAGCCAAGATTTAACGTCCGCGGGGCTGCTTTTCGTATTGCTTCGTGAGACGCACCCCCATAATTACAAATGTGGGGCAATGGTGGGGCTCGAACCCGCGCACCTATGTGTCTCCTCCGGTTGCGAGGCGCAGACGAATGCACCACGCCACCGGGCTCGACTGTACCTGTAACTCGGCGACTCGATGTAACATTATGCGTCGTATGCAGCTTTACGTCAACCGACCTTTACCGTGGAGGCGGGGGGGGTATGTACCGAATATATTTCACATAATTCCCATGTGCACTGTGTATTGGCGTCTGAACTAAGGTTAAATAGGCTCCGATATGTCTGCGACACGGCGAGGTCAGGATTTCGATGTTGCAAATTATTAGCGTAAGTTAAACAAATTAGTCTGTGACTGTTCATTTGTGGAAGACATTTGTTAATCCAAATGGCAGTATTATCGTTCGAAATTTATAGTCAGTATATCAGCAGCACCAGCAGTTAGATGCGTTATCCACTCGCCTCCTAAAGCGGTGTACGCATGGCAAACTCTCTGGTAAATTATAATTTGCGACAGGCTCTTCTATGCCAGTAGTAGCGCTTGTGGCAAGTATCTCTAGCAAGTCGGGCCTTCTTCTGTGGCCCTGGGTGAAAAAACTTGATACTAGACCAGCTGACTTCTGTACCGAGGGTTACCGCAGTGTTAACAACCCCCCCCCCCCCCCTGGTTCGGGGCGTGCTGAACGAATGAGAGCTTTACCCAGCCGAGTTTGCTACTGCACTTAACTGACTGAACTTAGGCAGATACCTGACCAGGAAGCTCATTATTTAGCATACGAATAATGGAAAGTGCCAACATTAGCGAAAGTTGTTCTGATATACCACTTACTATATAGGTAGTGCCCTAGGAGCGTATAGGGACGGCCTTTTCTGTCTGCTGTCTTGCTTGGTGGAACTTATATAGAATATGTATATATATATATATATATATATATATATAGCCGAAAACCCGCTCAATCTTTAATAGTTACCCGCTCCATTCGAACCCCCCAAAAGTAGTCTTGGTCATACTGTTTGGCATTTGAGTTTAAACCAGATATGCTTGAAAGAAAGCACGAGGTAAAACGTGCATCAGATTTGTATGGCACTTGCCATTACGCCACGGCTGACTAACGTTTACGACGCGAATATGTCGTACCAAAAACAAAATGCAAGCGATGAAAGCTCAGACGAGACCTACACATGCTTGCATGCATTGTATTTCTGAAATGTTTCCTTGATGTAAAAATATTGCCACACGATTCTATTCTATTCTGCTCTCACCTTCTCTCTAACTCTCGCATCGATCTGTCTAACATTTTTAAATGGCTTTTATGGCGTGTGTGTGTGGCTGATATTTCTCGTCTTGATAATCTTGATTCAATAAGATTTGGATATATCTGCCATACCTATCTGGTTCAGGAATGGCGACAAAGCCGACGTTGGCCGGAAGCTGATCCTGTATATTTCCGCTTAGTGGGTAGGCGGCGAGGAAGCACTCGACGCACACCGGCCAGTTCTGCAGACTGAAATGTAATGTCGTTTAAAAGTGTTACTAAACAACAATCAAGGATAAATGCTGCCTTGTGAATTGAAGTGCCAATGATGAGTGCTACAAATATTAATTAGAAAAAATTCATATATAATAATATATATATGTATATGTATGTATGTATGTATATATATATATATATATATATATATAGAAGGTATTTTAGGTAATAAAAGAATTATGCTGTGAGATTTACATACAAGCAATAAACCTGTAATTTGAACCTAATAGGCTACCAATATCTGTTGCTTAACGTGTTTATAAAATTAAAGTTAGCATTAATTGTAATTTAGTGGACTATTACAATGATTATTTGCTAAAATCTCTTAAATTATTGAAATAATAATAATAATAATAATAATAAAACTTTTATCTGGTGTACACGTTCATAAGGATACAATTGTTGCCTCTTGGATATAAGCAAATAAATAATAAAACTATAATTGTACGCGCTTAGCCTAAGTCATATTACGCCTATATGTGGGCGATGAAAGGGAGACAGAAAGAGAGAACTAATTGCGCAATTACCAGATAAAACCTCTAAGCGACTGCAGCTGTCGGCTGCAGCGATTGCAGCGGAAGCAGTTTTGGTGCCACTTTGAAGCAACTAGTGTTACGCCCGGCTGGTCGTCCAACACATCGCGCTCGCAGTACGGACACCGTAACTGGTCTTTCCTCACCACCTGCTCGTCACCGCCACCTACACAAAACCCGCAGATATGCACTTGTGTCAATGGTGTCGGTCTCTTTTGTTAGGTCTGTGGTGTAAGTTTATTTTTATTTTCTATCATAACACTGAGTCTAATAGAAGTAAAGTAAAGTTTTCGGGCTGACAGTCCTCAGCCAAGATTTAACGTCCACGGAACTGTTTTTCACATTGCTTCATAGACGGACTACCCCCATAAATACAAATGTGGGGCAACGGTGGGGCTCGAACCCCCGCGCACCTACTGTGTCTCCTTCGGTTGCGAGGCGCAGACTTATCGCTCAGGTTTCCCAGCATAGACGAATATAGGCGTTTCGCCTAATAGAACACACACTTGATAACTTTTGACTAAGTACGCTCAGGAGCATACATTTAAAATGTGGTCTCAAAACTTCACAACAGTAACTATGTTCAGGAACCATAAGGTATGTAGAGATTTAAATACAAATCAGTGTTCTTTACAATAAAGAAATGTAGAATTGTTTTACAAATAAGGGCTGCAGACTGGACAACTTGGGTGATGCTATTCATCTGCACACACCAGCTTACAGTTTTGGGAGAAGTTTCAAATGGTTTACTCGATCCAGAGTTTTAGTAAACTCAATGAAAATACAATGGCAACCTCCATTAATATTGAAACGCATCTTCCAATTATGGGTCTTATTGACTAGCGGTGTGGTCGTAGACTTACCTGCTGTAAACCCAAGGTGCTCTTTCTCTACTAATCCCTCAAATGATTAAAAACACAGATGTGATCCACGATCAACTTCTCTAACTAATTGTATAGGCAGTTGAAGTTCGCGCCCCAGATCTGTAGTTGTCGACAATTGATCTGCTGCCATTCTTGTGAACAAGTGTTACGATTAAGTTTTCAGGTAAATCAGGTACTATTTTGTCATCGTATATTTTAGTGAGCATAAGATATAGCGGTTTGAGTACAGCTAATTCATTGTAAAACATGGCGGAATATGATCCGGAGTTAGGCCGTTATATATTTTATAATCTATCTTCTGTCCAAAAAAAGCGGCAAAGAACTTATTGCAAGTAGTGCATTGCGAACTTGACTTCGTTTCGCACCCGATTTAGACGTAGATATGGTACCAAGAATCATTGAGAACAGCTGCTCGGTCAATATCGTTAGTGAGGGCAATGTCGCCTTTGTTAATTACCTCTATCAGTTCCTTTGCATACAACGGCTTAATTGCGCGCCTAAAAAAGTGCTTCAAATCATTTGAAATACTAAAGTCGCAGACTTGCACTAGTTCCCTGTAACTTTAATTCGTTCTTTAGACTCAGGTTAGTTTCCGTTATATACTCTCATTTATTTACGTACTCATGCAGCTTAGACTATCCATGATCTGACGTGCTCTTTGGTATAAACTTGTCAAAGCTTGTATCTTCCCCCAGAGAAAATTCCAGGTATGTATGCGAGCACATCACCATACGCAAACTTTAGCTCGTACAGTACGAACGCGCTTCGCTATTGACTCCTCACAGCGCCAACATGAATTACTTTGAAACTGACTCCCTTCCTTAATTGTATCGACCTGATGAACTCTGACCCCATCTGTTCAATTCACATGTGGCATATGTTATTTTCTATGCTGCACATGGTCCCCGTAACGTAAACGAAAACCACGACATCTTCGACAGACCGATGCGACGTGTTCCGTTTTTGTGGGTTAGAGTAACGTTGTTTTATATTATTAACTCAACATCAAATTCATGCAAAGATGTGTAAGCTTGTAAAATATCGATAGCACCTAGCTTAACACTTCTACTAACTTCTACGAACTAATGTACACACGCATCACGTGTATGTTCAGTCTTCAGCACATCTACCCACGGCCAATAATTGCATATAAAAATAAATACGAATTGTAATACAAATTATTATTATGAATATTGTAAGTAGGTGCGGGCACAAAAAGGGGCAATAAAGTACGTGCCAATTTAGATGGTAGACTATCCTCCCTTCGGGGCTAGTGTATATTCCGAGGTGTAACGCGGAATCGCGAGGTGACTGTAAGTCTAATTGTCGGGTAGGAGTAGTGTGGTACCCCCTTGCCGAACTTCGATAGGGGGAGGGGGGTAGAAACCGGGGGAGCTTCTGGCCTGTCTATTCGGGCTGGCGGGCGCTCCTGCCATAGGCCAATGCGTAACATACGTTGGCTGCGGGAGTGTAAGTATCTCTCTCTTTTGCTATTTATATATATATATATATATATATATATATATATATATATATATATATATATATATATATATATATATATATATATATATATATATATATATATATATATATAATTTTTTTCTTTTCCGTGTACGGTTTTTTCATGCCATGGCTAATTTTATTCCACTCCGGCATTTACCTTGTCTAAATTGGAAACCATGCAAACCAATTTAAGAGTGGCCGGTCTGGGTCTCGAACCCAGTCCCCTCGAATGCAAGGCAAAGGCTTTGCCTCGAAGCAATCTTGCTCGGTAATATATATATATATATATAGATATATTTTTTTAAAGAATGATAGCGAACGACAAGATCACCTCTACTCTGTATACATACGTTCGTCTGGTTGAAATCGGTCGTTTTCGTTGTCCTGGTGGTCGCTTCGGGTGCGTTGCCTGCGTGTCGTCCGTGTGTCTCGCGCACGGCGGCGGCGGCGACAGCGAACTGTCGTCGATGTTGTCGTCGTTGGCTGATGAAGTCGAATCCGACGTCCAGCTATGCGACTCGACAGAGTCGCGACTGGAACTGTGGCTTGAAGCGAATTGTTTTTGATTCTCAGACCTGATCCAGTAATGCGACGACGACGACCACTCGGCATGCTTGGTCGCACTGATTGCGCTCGATTCAGCCCATCGATCCATGGCGTCTACGCTTCAACGTGGCACTGATAGCTGCACAGACCGCTAGATCGTTCTTAAGGTCAAGGTGTTTCTATAGCTCTCTCTCTCTCTCTCTCTCTCTCGCGGTTACCTTTTCTTTCTCTCTTCTCTCTCGTTCTTTTTTTATGATGTTATCGTGGCCGCGTCGGGTACGTGGGTTAACCTGGTTAGTAGTAGTCGTAGTAGTAGAGCAGAGATTGCGTCGTTTTGTTGTCGTTGTAATATCGCCCAATCATGTTCTGCGACGGCATTCACGGTCGCCTAGCTCACAAGGCAAGCAACTGTGCAAATGACAGAGAAAGAAACGATTGTCCGTGCACGCAGGTACGTTAGACGCATCAATTATATATGATGATGATGATGTGAATACATGAGCAGAAAACAGACAACAAATTGAAGGAGCGAAGGGAAGAACGAGAGGCGGCGGCAAAAGGACGTGCATCACTGCACGTAAATCTTCAACTGGTTCACCACTGCAAAGTTGCACGCACATTATGCGTGATAACAACGGGATCGTCTTCAAGGTCGTCGTTGTCGTCGTCGCTATAGATACCCTTAGACATACAGCGGGCATCCGCTAACCAGAAGCAACCTCTACACCCTAACTAAGCAGCATGTGAATAGGTAGCCCCCTTCAAGCGTAGCTGCGTGCGTCTTCTTCTCTAGCACCGATGGACGTCTCGATGGACGTAATCACTTTCCGACTGGCCGGTATTCGTTCAGTGTGCAGCAACACATCTGTTACGTGATGATCACTGATTTCACCGATGATTTCACCCAGCGAATAATATAGCGGATGTGCGGTCGTGTTCGGTGCATTTTTTGCGCCTAATGCTCGCCTTCTAGGTTCCCAAACCTAAATCCGTATTTATGTATACATATATCTATGTATGTATGTGTGTGTGAATATATATATATATATATATATATATATATATAATGTACAATTCATTTAAAAACGGATATGTACGATAGGTAATATATAATGTTACAATAATAAGTAATATATAATAGGGAACTTAAATGTGTAATAAATAAAATGTTTATAAAAATTAGCAACTCACAGCCAAAATAAAACCAGCAAATGCAGCTGTGATATCTACGATATTAAAATTCTGATTATGAACTGTTTTATATTATTTGCATGTAGTGGACACAAAGTGAAACGTGATTAAGCACACGCAATTAATAAATAGTTATATTATTTTTATGGTACTAAATTAAAGCGTTTCCCATAACATCATACTAGTTAGACAACATCGCCGACGAAAACGGATCGAACAAGAACTGTCACCAAACTAACAATGACTAACTAAAGATAGCAACTGCCTGAAATCAGTGAACAACACAATCTCCTTTACGGGTTGTGGTAATGTTGCTTCTGCCTTTTGCGGTAAAGACAGCAAACTTTTTGATACAACAGAAAAACAAAGAACCTGTTTGCATTCATCCGAAGGCGACGGGAGAAACACCAAAGAAAACACTAGGAGTTGATTGAATATATAGGCGCTGATAAATAGCGCCGACTACTATATATGCATCAGCAACAACAACAAAAACAGAGCTAAAGTAAGGCATAACGTCAGCACAAGCTATCCAATTAAGCTGCTCTATTCACTCATTCGCAACACCTAAAGCTGAACTTCGACTACGGCGCCAAATACCGTATGGCATGGGCGAGCCAAACATCGTGACCTTCAACTTGTAGTAAGGAATAAACTTATTTGAACTGCACGTCGAAAAGAAAAGGTATGGTAACGACGCATAGAGACTCAAAATTAATGTAGAACGAATAACGACACGGAAACGAAACCAATTGAGTCATCACGCTCTTAGATCGCCGTTTTTTCTTTAGCAATGGCTGACCGAACTTAGCAACCTTGTAATAACTGCTAACCACATATCGAACATTGGATTCATACAGTTTTGGCGTGGTTAGCTATGATGGTTATATTCTAAAGTATATACATATATTTATATATATTTTAGAGTGCACACGTTCTCAGGAGACAATTGTCGCTCCATCTGTATTCTTAATAAATCATGATCGATAATAATATATATATATATATATATATATATATATTAATATACCTATATATATATATATATATATATATATATATATTATCGATCATGATTTAATAAGAATACAGATGGAGCGACAATTGTCTCCTGAGAACGTGTGCACTCTAAAATATATATAAATATATGTATATACTTTAGAATATAACTATCATATATATATATATATATATATATATACATACATACATACATACATGTGTAAACAACAATCATTAAAGGAGTGTATTATAAAGTAACTAATGTTCTATGTTCTAGTGCATTACGATACTATTCAGAAATACCGTCTGGATGTAATATTGTCGAAATGTTGTTTTCATCATTGTTGCCGTTAGTAGGGTTGTCGTCGTCGTCGTCTTCTGGTAATACACATGGTGTAACTGTGTTTTTTGCTCTTACTAACTGTGTCCTGCGAGCATATGGGCATCGTATCGCAAACATCATCGGGAGTCATGTACGAACGAGGGTATCGTATCGTGCGTTGAGCGTGAGTGTATCGCACATCGGCTATCCTAGTCTTCTCCGTAAGTCTACACAACTAGCGCAATAACATTTAGGATTTGATTCGTTTCGCCACGGGCGCTATCCGACTGCGAGGTCCAATGGCGTCATCTCGTTGTTGTTGTTGTTGTTGTTGTCGTTGTTGTTGTTGTTGTTGTTGTTGTTGCTGCTGTTGCTGTTCTTGTTGTTTTTGCAGTTGTTGTTGATGTTTTTTTGCTGTTGTTGTTTTTGCTGTTGTTGTTGTTGTTGTTGCTGTCGTTGTTATTGTTGTTTTGGTATTGTTTTCACTCTTGTTGTTGTTGGTGGTGTTGTTGTTGTTGTTGTTGTTGTTGGTGTTGTTGCTGCCGCCCCCGTCGCTGATGCGGGTGCCCCTGTTTAAGTTGGGCGTCCGCTGCCAGCCGGCCGAGAGTCGTTGACACCGTTGAGTGACGACGCTGGTGGCGCTCTGTGATGGCGTCGTCGACTTCGACGTCGCGACGATGGATGCGCGATTGGACCGCAGAGCCGCCCATCTTTCGTCTGCCGAATAGATTCGCGCGCCTAATTGGTCGATGGTGGTCGATGGTCACGTCGACCAACCGCCGCCGAAGATTCGACGATTCGTGGCCCATCGTTAAATCCGTCGCCTTTGCTGTTGCTGCTGCTCGTTCCCGTTGTCGCCGCCGTCGTCTCGCGGCGGCACTTCAGCGGCCTACGTATGCCACTTCAGCCGAATTCTATGCCTCACGGAACTCACGAGAGGCGCCGAAGTCAAACGTCAGACGCCGCGTCGCCTATCTATGCCGGCGCATAGCGGAGTGCGTGACCGCGTCTCACACCGTCGCACAGCGCAGAAGTTGTGAAGCAATGTCGACGATGATGACAACAACAACAACAACGACGACAACAACGACAAGAAGGAAAACAATTCGCCTAGCAAAACAAACACGACCTGGTTGGTATTATAACTAGGGGTTTACTGCCATCACCATCAACAAAATGCGCGTCTTTCTTAGAAATATATTTACTTACTTTTTATACTAGGGTTTTTGATTAGTTTACGGTGTAGCAAAGAAACGACGTCCACTGATGCAGAGAACTGTGGCATAACTGGCAAGGTCAATCGCGCCGCAACAGTAGTTCAACCGCCGCCTAAAACAAACAGAACATGCAGAAATAATCTATTAGATTGTGGTTGTTATTAGAACGACACAAAATAGTTCAGTTTTGAAGTACGCGTCCTCAGCTTGGTTCAATGACGGTAACTGATGACGATTTGATTGATGAATATTTTATATTCTCGTAAAGCTCTATTTCACTTTGAATCTAAAATTGAACACAGTCGCAAGAGGAGTTAAAAGCGCCAAAGTTGATCAACGCAGTCGTCGTAGTAATAGTACATGGTAAACTAGCGTTATAGGCAGATAAAAGTGGATGCATGTTGAAAGCCAATTTTCAACCTGTATAACGCCTGCCCAATGCCAGCCGAAAAGCGTACCTCATTGCCACTTACGACAAAGCACACGTAGTGTAGAATGATCCTACTTTAACAGCAATCCGATAACGCACTGCGGAGTCTGGTCCTCCTACGCCCATGATAGCATGCCAACTAGCATTTGCATATATCGCAAAATTAAGACGCGATAGTATAACAAAGGCTACTCTGACAAAGGTTCGCAGACGCATTTCTGGCTAAACAGAGTTCTGATCTCGCACGTATACGACTTAACGGATTACGACAGTGCTAAGGAATGCTTAATTTACTTTGTTCTTGGGAATTTTGATTAATTTCAGTCAAATTAACTGCTGCCGTAGCAAAAAAAGTTATATATATATATAGAATATAAAACAAGCAATGAAAAACTCAGCTAACTTATATACACGGTAGAACAGCACGTTTTCGTCACGGTAGGAATGCAACAATTGCAACGGCTAGCAAAACCATTAATAACTTAATTCAGGTGCGTATCCTAATAAAAGGTTATATATATATATATATATATTGTACGCCTTTGCACTTAATGGTAATAAAATAGTAATTATATTTATGAATCTAACGCATTTATCTTTATATATATATATATATATATATATATATATATATATATATAGATATATATCATATATTAATATATCTATATATAATATATATATATATATATATATATATTATATATATCTATATCTATACTATATACTCTATATCTAATATATATATATATATATATATCTATTTTTTTTTTTTTTTTTATATGACATACATATTTATTAAACATGTATTGAGTACAAACCATGTCGCGACGCTCGCAATGGGTCTTAAGGCCTGTGGCACGGACGCCAAACGCATACATCCCCTGTCATCATATATATATATATATATATATATACAGTAGAACATTTCTAAGCAACTCTTCGTCTCAAGGCAGTCGAAAGGTGGATGGAGAGAGCTGGACTGGAACTAGCTCCTGAGAAGTCAGAGGCAGTGCTGCTCATAGGAAGAAAGCACTGCAGAGAGATTAATCTACGACTGCAGGGAACAACTATAATACTCAGAAAGGAGGTGAGATACCTAGGCGTCCAACTAGACCGGGGACTCACAGGAGTGCCTCACCTAAAGAAGGCAATCATAAAGGCAAGCAAAGCGGCAAACGATATCGCCAAAATCCTGCCAAATATCTACGGACCTAGCAGAGCCTCAAGGAGAAGGCTGGTCATGTCAGTGGCGGAATCCATCGTCCTGTACGGTGCACCGGTATGGTTCAAAAAGAAGTGCGGAGAAACACATCGAAAAGGCCTACTCAGAAGAGCCCAACGGGTACCGGCTCTTCGCATCACACAAGCCTACAGGACCGTGAGCACAGCGGCAGCTTTGGTTCTGGCAGGGACCCCGCCCTGGGACCTCAAAGCAGATGAAAGACGAAGACTGTGGGAGCGTGGTCCAGATAGAACGACAAAGGAAGCAAAGGAAGAGGAAACGAAAGTAACACTTCTGTGATGGCAGGCGGAATGGGAGAGCCTCAGGAAGGACGAGGCGGGAGCCAAGGTCCATCGAGAAATGGCTGAATAGGCCCGGAGGTGACATGGACTTTTTCCTAACGCAAATAGTCACCGGTCACGGAGATTTCCAGTCCTATTTATACAGGATCGGTAAGGCGCCTTCGGACACGTGCATGTTCTGCACGCTGGGCGTTGAAGATGACGCGGCACATACTCTTCTAGAATGCCCGTGCTGGGAAGAGGCTAGACGTAAGGCAAGCAACAGGGTGAGAGATAGTTGAACGAACGCGGGTGCCCAGAGACCTAAACACCCTCTCGTGCTCCCGAGAGATGGGCTAGCCCTATTCATGGATTTCATCTGCTCAGAACCAGCAGCATGGACCCTTGGAGCAGCGGTTGCGCGAGAGGTGCTGACGGAGAAGAAACTATGCGGGACGCAGAGAAGAGCGAGTTACGACAGGATTAGCGCAAGAAGAGAAAATTATTCTCTCTTGTCACAAGGCACGCCAGCCAGAGAGCAGACTTCGCCAAACAATCAGGCGAATCCGGTTAGATAGTCCGGATGTCACCCCCACGGCCCATAGTACTATTAAACGAAGATCTGGGCTGTGTCAAGGGCGTTATGAGAGGTAGGTTTTAGTGGGTAGGGGCGCGGACCATTGCGCCGAGTCCCACACACCAGAATGGAGATAAGGGGCCGTTTGCCTTTCTCCAGTCTGACGGTGCGTAAAATAGCATTTCCTCCTCTCAAAAAAAAAAAAAAAAAAAAAAAAAAAAATTTGTGCGTGACGAATTGGAGGTGGGAGCAGATACTTTTTTCGCATCGTGAATCTATCGAAAAAATTTGTCTCACAATTGTGACGCGTTTTCCAGCTCGACGCATGAAGGCGGCGTCCTTCGTGTTTGCTGCTTGCTCGCAAGCACTGTGAGTTATACTCTGAGGCAGTACGGGCTAGGCGGCTGTGTCGTGACAAAACAGAAACAGCACTTTTTCCTTTTTCCACTGAACAAACTTTGTTGTCCTAGAAGTTGGTCTAGTTGTCATGCGACAAAGTGAATTCAGCCACCGTGAGTCATGCGATACAAGGCCGTAGGGCAGACGAGCCGAGGGTCAAGCTCGTTTTGGGTCAAATGTTCAAGTCAAAACGTTTTTGATAATAACTAGAGCAGCACGAACAACAGCCAATTTGAACAATAATTAAGCTGGAATACGACTTTCAAACGCTCGCCTCTGACGCCATCATCTAAGGCAATAGACTGAGCTACTGAGTGAGGCTTGGATAAGGGCTACTGAGTGAGGCTTGGATACCTCCTTTCTGATACACTGCCGCTATGTTACGTTCTGGACGAGTCATCCAAGAACACTAGCAGTGCAGCGTATTTTCTGCCTCGTTGTGCTCGGTGGCTGTCCTCGGTGTTAAACTACCTTCGCCGCCTAATAAGCTAAATTAGTGCTTTACTACAACAATACTATTATGTCATAAAACTGTAAATTATTTTGTGAAAAATAAATTCATTTGACAAAAACAAATATATAACAATTACACTAATTCTCTAACGTGTATCTCTCATGCGGCTGCACATCTTTTTAAAAGAAACTTGTTGCACTTTTAGACCCCGTCCACTCTAAATGAGGCAATTATTTATTTAGCTGCTTGCTTAACAAACTGCAAAGTTAGTTTATTATCATTTTACGTGTATACGTGTAATAATAGAGAACACTGTTTGCCCCCTAGGTTTGCGCCGCTCAAATTGCAGGTATATCCTTAACCCGCAATAACTGTGCAACAACTATTAAATATCTTCACAAAAGGTGTTCTCGAATGATTCCAATCGTGAATAAAACTCAAATTTGAAATTGAAAATTGGAAAAACGGAATATATATTTCATGAGCAAAACCACCTTTGCGCTGCATACGGAAATGAAAGATCCCAACACTGGCGCAGTTATATTAGCGAAACGAAGTACGCGGTGGAGAGGCGGGGAGCGGAAACCGGGATCTGTCTCTGATGTACTCAGACTAAAACGTCACTTACTCATCGGTCAATAAGTAGGTTATCTGCTCTCTTATTTGCTCAACCAAGAGGAATGATTGAGTATGTTAACCGTTTTTATTTTTAAATGGCAGTCAAGCTCTTAATTTTGCTTAAAACTCACAGGTGATCTACCCATTGATTACCGTACGTAAGCAAATAAGATACTTTGATACACTGCAAGACTGTATCCCGTTGCTGGTTTGGCGCCAAGGAGTGCGGACGTGTGTCTACTAAGCTCCGAAGGGTTACGCTTGCCCGTGTTAATGCAGGAAGATAAACCCAAATGGTGACATGCCCTGGCGATGTGTAAAACTCAGTGGCCATTTTGGTGTTCTATGCGTGGCCGTGCGACGGAGGGGTAAGAAACCAACCTGCTGTGAAGTTCAGACAAGTCCTTTTCGGCAGGATGAAGCATAATGAAACCACCCGTGCAGCCGTCGGAAGACTCCGAGCGGTCTGGAGCGCAATCAAATTTTAATTCTAACGGCTGCTCAGCTAAAGGGAGTTAACGCAGTGTAACAGTGCATCATATGAAACAAGTAGGAACGTGGAAACGTGGCAGTATTTCGAACTCTATCGGAAATTATGCCGGAAGACGGAGATCCCGCTGCAGAGGAACTAACAGATATCACTAGGACTTTCGTGGTCGGAAAACTAAAGGAAGGATATGTTGAGGTCGAAAGCGTTGTAAGGCTCTTCCGACAAATGATAACGCATCTAGAGCGGGCTAAGCAAGACGCAGGACCGCAGGAGCGGGACGCCAATCAAACGGACCAGAAGAGACGCCCGATAGCGTCTCACTTCCCGGAAGACTTGGATTCAGTCATAGCCCAAAAGGTTGCAAAGTCATGTTGGGGAGGACAACTCGACGCTCCAGTAAACTTCTGCCTCAAGAAAAAGCAGAAAAATAGCAGAGAGGAAAAGAGAACGCGACAGACGCATAGACGGAACCGCAAGGACGAACACAGTGGTTGTCCGAACGGGAGGTTGCTCTTATGCCGATATCCTCAAAGAACTGACAACCAAAGTCTACCCAAGCGAATTTGGCGTACAAGTTCAGGTCGAGGGGGCGGCTAACGGAGACATCCGGCTCATTCCGGGAGCAAGAGGTGCCGGGGATGCGAAAAGTTCGCAAGCCAGCTAAATGTCGCATCGAACACCAGTGTTGAAACTTGACAACGGGGCGCACGAATGAAGCGGTTCCTCTACGGTCTGAAGCAGGGCACGTCCAAGGAAGAACTGAAGCAAGCCGTCAAAAAACAAGGTTCAGGGCGAGGGCGAGAAAACAGCAGAGGTCCCACGCAAAGAAGCAAATGGAGGCTGAATCTCTGCCCTGGTCAGAAGTAGAAGGATCAAAGGCGAGGCCCTATTGAAGCGAGGACGACTATGTGTGGGGTGATCAACGGTTGACCGAATGAATCGATCTTTCATGCTGCACGAGATACCAGGGGATGGCGAAGGATTGTGCTAAAGCAATGCTCCGCAGATGCTATCGCTGCGGAGCCGCTGGACATATAGCGAAAGACTGCACCTCTAAAATAAGAAAGTGCTACGTGTGCTTTGTGGCAGGGCACTTAGCGAACCCAGTGGCATGTCATGCCTACAAAAAAAGGTGGACGATCCGCGATGGAAGCAGATAGGTCTACCGCTACAAAAGGAGCGAAAAATAGTGCCAGTTGCCCGGTAACAGAGAAGACTAGGGCAAACTATGAAATGAAGGGCACTGGTTGGCAAAGACCGAGTAAAAGACATACGACAAAGCCTCTCAACTCGGCCGGAAATGCAGTAGCGAATGCAGCTACGGCGGCATAAATGGAATAGGGAATCTCGACAGACTATGAAAATTAAGGTCTTGCCGGTTAATCTCAAGTGCAGGGCCGCACACTATCTCCTAGCGGCAAAAGTAGACAAGTTGGGATTGGACCTAGGTCTATTGTAAGAGCCGAACGAGGCCCTAGCAAAAACAGCGGAGAAAGGGATATAGACGCTATACGAAAGAACGGACACCGTTATTTGGTAGACGAACCGTCGAAAAGACACCGCAATCTGGGATAGCGACCAGAGAAAGGGTTTCATTCGGATACAGGTCGATGGGGGCGCAGTATTATATAGCTGCTAATCCTCTCCTAACAGAGGCCAAGAGGAATTTGCCGAATATATTGAAGTATTGGACGCCAGCATCAGAACGCGGGATCATCGGACCCAGATTATCCCCTGACGGAATGGTTGGCCAAACAAAACCTTCTCGTAATAAACAACCCGAAAGCGACAGAACGTTTGCCCGCAGAGGCCAGAAAGCAATAGACCGCGGCAAAGAAAATTCTGCACCAACGTACTGATGGTCCCCGGAGGTGGCCGCTGCACGGGGAGTGCCTTGGAGCCCGGCGCCGATATACTAGAGCCCGTGGAAAGACCAAAAAGGCAAGAAAGAAATTGGTCGAGGAGAAGTGGCGGGAAAAAGCAGATGATCAATATGTCCAAACATGAGGAGTTAGCTTCGGTGCTGGAACTGACCGATGAGATCGAGCAGGACGTATTGGGGAAAGCCCTACAAAATTGTAATAAGCAAATTGGGCACAAGAGCACCGACGCTCTCATCGAATTTGACAGAAGTCATTATGGCTCACCTTTTTCGACACAGATGGAAGAAAACAGAGGCCCTATTGCGGTAAATGGAAAAAATATTCCTCCTGTAACGCTCGAGGAGGCCCAGGAAGCGGCTGAAAGGTTGTCAGAGAGCACGGCCAAAGACAATTTTAGCCACCGGAAGGTACGCGGAGGGAGCTGTTAGAGAGCTTTGTAAATGGCACCTTGGAGAGGTCAATCGGTAGATGAAGTTCACTACTAAGCAAGGCACTCTTGCTTATTGGAAGAAAGCACTGCCGGGAGCTGGATATCCATGTGGACGGCCACGTAATCCAGATAGCTTAGACCAAGCACTTAGGAAAGACGAAGCAAGAAAAAAGACTCTGGAGAGCTGACAGGCTGAGTGGACTGCAGCAAAACGAGAGGCACCGGGGTCGTGAACGAGGTCAATAATCCTGATGCGAATACGCAGAAACTATGTAACCCCAGTTCTTGCCGGTCATGGCAGATCTCAGACCTACATAGAGGAAGATCGGGAAGACTGAGGTATCCATATGTGTTTTGTGCGACGCTGGCAAGACCGATGGCGTGGATCACACGTTCTTCGCATGCAGGGCTCTCGAGATCACGAGACGTCCCGATCACGACTAGACGTGCAGAGCAGTATGACAAGAGATCTACTTGCAGGAATGCTCAGCTAAAAAAACCTAGGACGCGAGCTTAGAGTTTGTGGAGATCGAGCAAAAACAAAGATGACGGAATAGAAGCGGCAACGCATGGAGCGCCGCCAGCAGGCTTAAGACTGAAAGCCAAACTAGTGGCTCCCTACATGCACTGAAGTAATACCACAAATATCCCAATTATCTAGGTTAGGGGATCACCGGGTATTTAGTGAGTTTGAGAGTCCACACTTCCCAGACCAATGGTGCGCATTATGCATTTTTGTTCCTGGCCCCCTGTTAAAAATGACTGTATCGTATGTGTATG
Source organism: Dermanyssus gallinae (assembly GCA_003439945.1). NCBI lineage: Eukaryota > Metazoa > Arthropoda > Arachnida > Mesostigmata > Dermanyssidae > Dermanyssus > Dermanyssus gallinae. Next base: position 12,433 of record QVRM01006546.1, on the reverse strand, counting down.
TTTAGAAGCAGCTGGAATCTCATATCTCATACGGTTAGAAATCGCAGACGACGGATTTTTCCCATGCAATTTACATGTGACATAGTGATAAATAGGATTCGCTGAAAGAGCTAAAAGCTAGCGCAATACACTAACTAACGAGTGGAGCTAACTCTAACTAAAACTCGACTAACAACTAACTAAAACTGAACTAAAAAACAACTATTGAACTACCCTGAAAAAATACACTGTGTTATATATAAAATACGTTTAGGTGAACATATTTTATATATAATAAGTGTTATTTCTGATAATCGAAAGGACTACGATCAGCGTTTCCGTCAAAATCGGAAACAGCTACCAATTAGTAATCGATCAGGACAAAGTGACAGACGGGGCGGGCCGCCAAAGTAGCCACTGCACCTTCGCCTATTAATTGTGCACGCAGCCCCTTCGGTATCCCATATAGAATTCAGAGCAGAACTCAGCTTTGTACCAGAGGCACCCTCATGTGAGATAAGCTTTATTTTTCAAAACTACGCCCCCTTTTTTACAGTAAAACATCTTCTAGTTGTTGCGCATCACAAATTCATTGGGCCATTCCAATTGGCATCGTTCCGGAGTGGCTTTTCGGAGTGGATCGACGCGTCCCCTCACCGCTCACCGCTAATGCGCCTCGGTCTTCACGATGTCGAGGCAGCTCTTTCCGTCATCTTTGACCTTGAACAGCATCTTCTCGAGGATGTCGGTGGACAGGCTAGGAATGTCCTTCTTCGCTAGCGTTTCAATCTCTCTGAGAATCGCCACCTGTTCGCCGGTTGTGTGCGGTTTCAGCGGCTCCTTCATGATCTCCTTCTCAATGATGGCCTTGAGCTTCTGGAGGTCCGCTGCACTCAGCTTGAACTCGGAGTTCTCCTTCTCGACCTGCTTGTGGACGCAGGCCGTAAAGTTTTTCCGCTTCTGCACCTCGTCAGCCCGGGTCGTAGCCAACGACACCAGCACAAGCAAGAGAACGCATGCGTTCGCGGCAAACCTGGCCATCGCGGATTGTCGGAAGTGTCGAAACGTCGTGTTGCAGACACAACAAAAAGAGCTTTGCTTTGCACGACGTCCGAGTGATGATCGTCTCAATGTACCTTCTGCCAACGAACGATGCGGTCCTTTTAAGGGCAGCGGACGCTCCCCGCCGCATTTGCTTTCTCTCTGCCAAATCTGTCATCTCTAGCAGACAGGCCGGCACGCAGACGGGGCCGAAGACGTTTGCCAAGCCAAGCAAGACGGTGCACATCAGAGAGTGAGTGGCCCCTGCCTACTGCGCGCCTACGTGACCTACGCCGCTGCTCAAACACTCCCGAAACGACTTGCTCCCTTTGGTTGTTCCTTGTTCGAGTGTTCGCCCGTCACGAGCACGCCTATGAGCACGCCTTCGAAGGTCGCTGGAAGGTGTCGCCGCGTCCCACCCGCTCTGGCCAGTCCTGGGCATGCGACGATGCGCCCATCGGCCGAGCCACGCAGGCACCGCCGTTTGTCAAGCACCGTTATTGCTATCGAATTCAAGTCCCCAACGACAACAACTACAACAAAAAAACAAAACAACATTAACAACAACAACATGTAGCATGTGTGCAATCACACGCATGAAGGAATCTTTGAGAATCAGTGGTTTTGTATAAAGCAGAAGAAAGTTACTTTGATCACCCAAGGGTGAGATCATTGTGCCTAAGAGCTCGGTAATTGAAATGCAAGCGGTAGCTTATTATAAAACAGATATATGTTTAGTACTCCTAAAATGCTGCGCTAGCACATTATTTGGTTTTGGAAATTAGCAGCAGCCGCGTCGACGACTACGACGACGACAAACTGAGCTGTTCAGATGCTTTATACTGCGTCTGCTACATGGCATAGGAGTGCTCAGATTAAAGTCATAATACATAGTTTTAAATGTCTGGCTAAATAAACAGTTGCATTCGAATTAGTTAGGACATGTCACAACTTAGAAACTAACAGTTAGGCGCAACGAAAGAAGGACCGAAGGTCTTTAAAGGTAAGTTTGGCTTCGTATATGTATATGTATATATATATATATATATATATATACAGGGTGTTTCAGGAAAATGTGAAGAGCGATATATGGAATTGTAGAGCTCGTTAAAGCAATTTTTTTTCCAATAGGACATATGGACTTTGAGAAGTCTTGCTGTAGAGTGAAGGCGAAATTACTACCATTTGTGACACTGGTGTTTTTGCCTGACATAGGAATACAAAATGTGCAATAGCGAGACAACCATGAGAACATTCTGCTTCTTCTGAAGAGTATATAACGCCGGCCAAAGGATGCGACATGGTTGTTTAGAGCAGAATTTACAAAAATAAACTTATTTTATTAGCTTTTACACCAAATACCTCAAAATCATTACCCTATGATCACTCACCGCGCTCAAAACTAGCACATTCAGGCAAACGATCATGTTGGTGCCAAATGAATGGCAATGCGAGCTGTGGTTGCGGAGTAATTAAGATTTTTCGGACGGAATGTCGATATTAAGTGCATGCATAGGTGACTGTGAGGCGACGTTGCGGCTGTCGCGCGACACGTCGGCGGTAGTGAACGTCGCCACAGAATCATTCTACATGCACTTAATCTGGACATCCCGCCGAAAAATCTAAATTATGCTTGATCTCAACATGTTTCTCAATTTTCTCAGGAACATGTCGGTGTGTTTAGTTTATGTACAGGAGGACTGGTTGTCTCGCCATTGCACATTTTGTGCTCCTAAGTCGGGCGAAAACACCAGTGTCTCTCTCTGTCTCACTCTGAAACAAGACTTCTCAGAGAATATGTTCCATTGGAAAAAAAGTGTGTGCTTTAACGAACTCTCCAATTTCTTATATCACTTCCGAAGTCTTTCCGATATATATATATATATATATATATATACATTTGACCAGGAGAATGAAAATAATTTTATAATAATAATTTGTTTTTCATACCCAAAAACAACCTGGTTTGTTGAATAATTATCTACTCTAGGAAGGCGATGTATTTAGCCTATGGCCATCGCCGTCTGACTTACGCTATAGAAATTTATGATTTGACGCAGATGCATCTTATCGGGTAGCTTGACTGGCTCCCTCATTGCTGCTGTTTCCAAAACTTATCACATCTAACTGCTTATTCTGTCATACGCCAATTCCAACAGTCAAAATGATCGATCAGAAATATCGGAGTCTTCTACGGGAACAAAATACCGTAGACATACAAAGTCTCTGCTAAAATTCAAATGCGGCCTCAGAGAGCACTATCTCAAAACTCTGGTACCTGGTTAAAAGTAGTTTAAGTAATACAAACCATATCGCAACCATATTTTGGGCTCGGACCAACTATGTGCTAATTAAAGCCCAGATTAATAAGTGCAAGAAACGTCAATAAGCAAAAACCTTTATTTGCAGCAATTATATCGAATCCGATTTGTTTTCGATACACTCACAAATTGAAATTGTTTTAGATATACTTATACGCACGCACACGAAAACGTGAAAACCCTTGTCCAAAATTAGGCCAGAATAGAGGATACCACCAAAGCTAATTCAAGGGTGAGGTCCGTGAGAGTCAGAAACATTGCCTGACTACCTAAGTTAATACACGTCGACAAATGCTGTGTAAATGTACACAATTGAATTACTGGTACAGGTTAGTACGGTGATCACTTTTGAGACCCAGACAACACAGGCGTACATAACAGCGCTTTAAAAATACGTATAACAACAGAACCCCTCTATCACACTTTCATTTTCTGAAATTTAGGCAGCTGAAAAGCAGAACTTTTGTCAAGTTTTCGTTATGCTGACAAATAAAATTAAGCATGCTAACAGCCTTTCTATTATATATATCTATATATATGTAATATATATATATATATATATATATATATATATATATATATATATATATATATATATATATATATATAGAGTAGTACAAAGAAGACCGGTTACCCAACTACGTTGAAAACCGACTGGACTAACTAGGAACAACGGTAAGCGTCCCGATAAGATACACCCAGTATTCATTTTGAACGGGGCCGGTCTTCTATCTGGGCAGGGTTAGGTTCTAGGTGAACACATTCGCCGAGACAGAATTGTCATATATATATATATATATATATATATATATATATATAATTTCCATACAGCCTCTAACTAATGTGGTGTCACATGAAACGCATTTGCTTATCTCTTAAGTGAACAAGGCATATTAAGTTGCGGAATTGTGCACAGAGTACGTATGCGTGCAGAACAACAAGCGTTTGTGGAGGTTTTATGGAATGCTTGCTGCACATGCTTCTATGGGAAATGGTAGAGACTAGCGTGAAACTGACAAACCCCCAAAACAAAGCTCGGCATCCCTGATATCGTTTGTTCGTCCACGCTCTCTCTTCCGAGCTCAAAATTCGAATAGGACAGAGATATTCAAACAGGGAGACGAACAAAGTCTTTTTTTGTGGTTCAGGAAAAATGCATTACGCACACCCAGTGGATGGCAGGCCTGGGTGGGATGAGAAACACCCTGTGGTCTGGGTAGTGTGGGACTCGCGGCTCGGTGGTCTGGGTTTACCCACTTCTTGGAAAAGTGGGAAAAGAACCTTACATCCTCTCATATATTCCTCCCAAGGTTCGAAACTGACGAGGCAGTAACTAGCTCTCGAGGCCATGAAAGAACAAAATCATCTGGTCTGCTTTGCTCATGCCGCGCGAACGAATCAGCTGTTCAAGGGAAGAGCACCCTCGCCACATCAGTGGCACTCAGAACTGCCAGGCCTCTCCCCCTGGCGCATAGCGGCGACAAACCCTGCGATAAGCGAATGTATGCGCCTGCCTGATGCAGCTTACTTACACGAATGACGCCTGTTTTTGTTGATAATTATGCTTTCAAGCTCGAGTGAATTATCGAATGAACTTGGAGAGAAAGCATACGATGCGTAAAGCGGTACAACTAAACCAACCCACGAATTTGTCATCTCACTCTAAATATTGAAACATACTAGTAAGTCAATGTTAAGCGCAGCTCTGATTTTGCTTGATAACTCTGCAAAGAAAAGGCGTCTTTGATGCTTGTCAATTAGCCGCAAGAGAAGACCCGATAAAACGGTTAGTTAATAAAAGCATATAGATGCGTATGTTGAGGCATTTGTCGTTAATAGCACATATTTTTAAACCTTCCAGTATAATACGAATCGGTATATCATAGACGCCATTCGTGCGTGAAGGACAGCACAACAGGAAATGCGTATCATAGACATGAGTCTATGTAGACTAACACTCGGCGAACAACTCTGGTCCGGCCATTATCTGAATGGCAAATATTTATATAAATATTAGTTGCCCTGTGATATTTTGCGTATGGTAAGTTATAAAGCAGTTATCGAACATACTCGGTAAGCAATTCGAGTAGTTAGAACTAGAACGCACAACACCAAAATACAAGCCAACAATTCCTTGCTCATATCGGGGAAGAGCATTGCACTAGTCAAGTTGCTGTCATATGAGCAAACGGGTCCACGGGTGTCGATTCAAAGCAGCTATTGAATAATATGATTTACTATTTATAATGTTGCAGCTTAGCACAAAATATCCGACTCATATGACTATTAATACTTTATATAGCCAGACGTGTATTAGCGGTAGGAGCTGCTGCGAGACAAGATCATAAATTGAAAAATGAACACTTTAGCAACCCGCCATGCAGGCCGGCGGCGATGTTAGCCGAGAGTCGTCTGCCTGTGTTCCAAACAAAGCATCCGTCTACGCAAGGTTATGTTCGGCAGTGGCTGCCTCTACTACGGAGCCGTGTGCTGGTTTCGGCTGTAAGCAGCGGGACGCGGCAATTTTGAACTACTGCGGCGACGACGACGACAACTTTCGTTATAGTTCCGCGACCCGACCGGCAAGCTTGATTGACACTGACTGCTTCTGAGTGGTCAGAACAAAAAAAAAACAACTCAACTACTAGCTAGCTCAAATTGCCTAGCCGATAAATATATAGAAAACATTATAAGATATAATATAAGTTGACACTGACTGCTTCTGAGTGGTCAGAACAAAAAAAAACAACTCAACTACTAGCTAGCTCAAATTGCCTAGCCGATAAATATATAGAAAACATGATAAGATATAAGTATAAAGATAGATCGTTGTGGTGGCAGGCAATAAGAGTAAGCCGTAGTTTGATTTGTGCTAGCCGTAGTTTGATCTGCCAGCCATGTTGGCACTACCTCTTATTCTGTTGCTGCTGCTGCTGCTGCTTGTTAATGCTGTATGCGATTGTTAAAGGGAAGAAAAACGAGGGTGGCCCGTAAGAAAAAAATCCTACAAGAAAGAGAGAGGAGAGAGAGAGAGAAAGGCAGCTAACTATTACCTGCTATTATAATTAATACTTTTACTAACTAACAGAAGTGCAGACCATCCGTATGACTGCCGCTACAACTGCTGGAGCTTCTGCAACAGCGCACCACTGCCGGCGGCATCACCACTATCCTACTATTGGTGTTTCTGACATTGCTCTCTGCTCATCTTCATATTGTTTATTTCGCAATAATTTTGCATTTCAAGATGGTACATAAATACAATACAATCATCATTATACACAATTTTAACACTTTAGGGACCGTCCCACCGGGCAAGAAAGTGCAAAGACCGCCGATGCGACTGGCAGCTCTCTGCTCATCTTCAACACTTAGCAGTCGCTTTGCCGCTGCTGTTGGTGTTGCTGGGCTTGATGAACCTGCTTATTTATGGTCGCATTGCATCGCGCCACCTCAGCTCGCCTCGCCTTGCCGTCAGTCTGCTACGGTGACAGGAGGTGTCGTCTGGTCAAGGATCCCTGTTGTTGTTGCTACTGTTGTTGTTGTTGTTGTCGCTACTGATGTTGTCGTTCATAATCATCATCAAGTGCTGTTGTTGTTGCTACTGATGTTGTTGTTATCGGTGACACAATCATCATCAAGTGCTGTTGTTGTTGCTACTGATGTTGTTGTTATCGGTGACATAATCATCATCAAGTCCTGTTGTTGTTGTTACTTATGCTGTTGTTGGTAACATAATAATCATCATCAAGGTTGTTGTTGTTGCCGATAACGTTGTTGGTGACATCATCATCATCATTGCCATTGTTGTTCACGTTGTTGTTGTTGTCGTCGTCGTCGTCTTCTTTGTTGTTCTGGTAGACGCGTGGAGTGAGTCAATCCATGAGAGTGTGTTTTGGCGGGGGGCGGGGGGGGGGGAGACGTTGTTCTGGCGGCGGCGCCATACTTGTGATTTGGCGGGCGGTACCAACCAATCTTGCTGACTACTGCTGCTGTTGCTGTTGTGGCGGTGGTGGTAATGGTGGTTGGTGGTCATTGATGACAGCAAAAGTGTTGCTCAAACAGCGCGGTTCGCTCCTCGCAGCCTCGATGTAGACGACAGCGCCGCCAATAAGCCAATAACACAACTACAGTAGCAGAACCAGCAGAAGCAAAGCAGTTGTTGTTGTTGTTGTTGCTGTTGTTGTTGTTATTGTTGTTGTTGCTGTTGATGGTAATCTTCTCACTCAGCCGGCGACCGAACCAGCAGTAGAGGGCGGGGAGGAGGGAGGCGGAGCGACATCAACAACAACAACAACAACATCGACATCGACATCAGCAGCAACAATCACTCCTGCTCCTCCCCTCTCCCATTATTGTTGTGGTCGTTGTTGGAGTTGAAGCTGTCGTTGTTGTTGTTGTTGTTGTTGCTGCTGCAGGACTGGCTGCAACATTGGCGGTATCAGCAGTGCGTGTTCTCACCCCGTAGACGACGACGACGACGACAATATCGAAACAAACAATGACAATGATGATGACGACCACAACAACAACAACAACAACAACAAGAATCTTATTGTAACAGCAATAAGAAGACGGACTACCTACAATTCGAGATGGACAGGCTGAAGTAGAAAAAAAGAGAGAAAGAGACTCGAGAAAAAGGCTGCTACTACATGCATGTATGCACAGAACGAGCAGGCAGCAACAAGCATAGCAGAACTCCTCTGGAATAGTGAGGTGAAATCCTTGACCAACGCGTGGTGGTGGTGATGGTGCTTCGATATAGAGCGATACGAGAACAGACCGTGCATGTCAATCTTCGGCACCTCGAAAGCAGTGCATCTGTTGTTGACGTTGTTGTTGTTGTTGTTGTAGCCGCTGGTCTTACTGCTCCAGTGTTCCACAGCCGAATCGAACATTATTCTGTTCTGACGACAGCCGTACAACCACGAGCATCGACAGCAACAACAATAACAACAACGATAGCAGCAACGACAACAACATCAGCAGCAACAACAACAACAACGACAGCAATCACAAAGACCGCGATTATGGTGGCAAAGCAATGCGTGATGATGATTGATGAATGAATGAATTAGTGATGATTGACTGTGACAGTGACGTCGGTGATAGCTTCAAGACGATACTGGTGATGATGGTGATGATGAATATCACACCAAGGAGGACCATAATGATTGATTTGAAGCGATTGGATTAAAAGTGCTCTTCCTGGGAGAAGGAGGTCTATTTCATGCTAGACGGGTGAGGTGACAATCAAGCCCGCCTCGGACCGAAGTAATCTAAGTTAGCAGTGAATCAGATCTTCGTCATCTGGTCGGTGGAATTCTTCTTTGTTGTTGTATGTTGGTTCGCTCACTTATTGTTCGAAAGCTGCTCATCACCGCTCAAGACAGCGGACTTTGTTTTGCCTGCTGCTGTTGTTGTTACTATTATTGTTTTTGTTGTGTTTGCTGCTATTAGCGTTATTGTTGTTGTTGCTGTCTTTGCTGTTATCAGTGTTGTTATTGGTGTTATTGTCAGCATTCCCTCTCATCACACACATGCGGTTCGACTTATGGGTGTGACAGTAGTAGTTAATAATAGTGGTCTTACTTAGTGTGTAGACAGATAGACGACGCGACAAAAACAAAAACAACAGCTTTCTTTTCCTCTTCTACCTTTTCCTTGTTGTCCATTGTACGTTCGTTCAAGACGGCCGTCGTTACAGTTGCTTTTGCCTTGCTACAACGTCGCAGACGCTTGGCTGGCGCCTATTGTTGTTGTTGTTGTTGTTGCTGCCTATTGTCGTTAATACCTACACACCGGAACACCACCGCCTCCGCTAACAACAACAACAACACTACTATTACTACTACTACTACTGCTATTAATTGTAACACTAAGAATAATAATCACAACACGAGGACAACCAACGCCAATCAATGCCAGACAGATCTGTCATACCGGTGTGCAACTGGTTAACTCAATAGTTGGGCACTCAGTTAGATAAATAGATAGATAGATATAGATAGATAGGTGGATAGGTGATGATGATACCGAGTGTATGGTGAGGAGACGAGGACGCCGATTTGCAGCAATCACAGCACAAACCAGCGAATCAGCTCGAAACGATAAACCACGCGGCGGTGCACCGCACTACCGTTTTCAAGTGTTTGAGTGCGTCTTTTTACGTCGCTCTTTGTCTGTGTTTGAGGGCGTTTGTGCTTGAGAAATTGTGCTAATGTGCAGAATGTAATGCTAATGTACCTCTGAATGCAGCTAAACGCTCCTGACAGCACACAGTCACCAATCAAGCAGCCCCAATAAACAGCAACAACAACAGCAGCAACAACAACAGTAGCAACAAAGCGTTCAGCGTGCGAATCAATCCATAGTGCGTAAAGACAGATATAAGCACAGATATACATGCATACATACATTCATTCATTCGTATGTCAGTCCATCCGGAACTACTGTTAACAAACGTACACCATCATCATCATCGTCATCATCACCGTCAGCATCATTATGAGCGCGTTATCATTATGCGGCATACCATACGCATACCACACATTGCCTGCAATCAGATGATGGCTTGAACTGGCCTAAGCAAGCATCAGGAATAGAGAATAGGAGAGCGAGCTCCTATTCCTAACACTGTCGTAGTGTTGTACACCGCCGCTCGTTGGCATTGTCGTCGTCGGCATTGTCGTCGTGGGTAAAAACCGCAACAACAAAAACAAATCATAGAAAAACGGCTGGAAGAAGCGAAAATAAAAAGAAATTAAAAGAAGACGCAGACATGAAAGAAAAATAAGACAGTGAGTAAAATCGCAAAAAGTCAACAGAAAAACTCGAATGTCCGCAGCGTCAAGGTGGACATTCGCCGACCGTGTGGTTTTTCTTGATTGTTGACTTGATGATAACATCTCGACTGTGTGGCATTCTCCAGATATTGCTTGTCCCCCCCCCCGTTGTGTGCGCCCTGTGTGCGCGCCGTAAGTGGGTGTTTGTGCGTATCTATGTGCTTGTGTTTGAGGCACTGCATGAAAAAGCATGCCCAGTGACTAATGCACAGTGTGTAGGTAGGGATGGATGGTCGGCGTCAGCATCCGAATCAACGTTAGACGCCTTAATGCTGCGCCTGCATTAGAACGAGTAGGAGCTGTAGCATCAGCAGCAGAAGCTATTGTTGTTTCTTGGCGGTGATCCACGCGTTAGTGGGTAATACCGGTAACCAGTGATGATAATGAGTCGCCGCCGATCGTTCTGTTGATGATGATCGTGATGGTGTTAATGATGAATACATAGAGCATCTATCTAGTAAATCGTTCAGGAACAACCACAACAACAACGACGGCGACAACAATAACAACTGCAACAACGACAACAACAACAACAACAACATCAACAAGAATAAGAAGATCAACAACAACAACGAATGTTCAAGAAGAACAACCACAATAACAACAACAGCACCAGAAGAAACAACAACAACAACAACAACAGCAGCAGCAGCAGCAACAACTACAACGACAACAGATCTTCAGGAACAACAACTTGTACATCTGTCAGCAATGTCAACAACGGCTGATGTGTCAATTAGTCACCGGTTGTGCCGCGTGTGAGATGAAACCTCTCACAATTTACTGCAAGAACATACAGAATCAAAATCAATCAAAAGTTAGTCAATGCTGCTGCTGCCTCAGTGTCGTCACAGTGGGAGGCGTAACTGGGAGGCGTAGCACATAAGCACATCATCGCGGTCATCGCTTTTGAGTGTTCGAATTGGATGAAGGTCGACATCGTCCGATTCGGTCGGCTCTGAGTAGCAGTCGGGTCCTTGTTGTCGAGAGTCCTCACACGCATTCGTTGGGTTGCCGGGTATTGCTCATAGTATAGGAGAGTAGAATGAATGAGTGGATTATGACAATCACTTCATCATCATCATCTTCGTCTTCTTCTTGTTCGTCTTCTGCTCATAGAAGCAGAAGCAGCCAGCTGTAATCTTTGTACCGTAGAGTATCAGCAACAGCAGCACCAGTAAGGTTCACCTCACTCGCGGGACCACCAAAAAAACAAAGGTAGGTGTGGACCGAACGTTTCATGAAATCGTCTGTTGGCGATTTGAACCTAATACTTATTTATCTGCCTGCTTCTCCGCCCTCTGCCTATCAGCAGTTGGTCAACAGCAGCAACAATAGCAGCAAAGCCGGTAATCCGTTGATGATGCATCAGATCACTCATTCATTCTTTCTTAGCATCACAATTAGCACCTGCCGGTTAGTACAGAGTAAACGAGCGAGCTGGAAGAGAGCGAGATTAGAACGTGGAACAAGGGGCGAGAGACAAGAAATGACGAAATGTGATGGATATGTTCCACTCTGGTCACTGCTTATTTGTCTCTCTCCGTAGTTTGCCTTGTTTCGGCGCGCTTTTCCACAAAGCGAGCAACTGGTTGGCAAGCCATCGGCAAAGTGTAGTGGTAGTAGGTACTAATGGTTATAGTACTAAGTAGCTCAAAAAGTTTTTAGAATGAGTTACTCAGATTCGAACTTTGACGCGCTCTTAACGCGATTAGAAAGAGCAACTCTTCGTCTGCTAGCATTTAAAATATTATGGTGATTGGCTGATACAGTTTCGTTTGAGCACTTTCCCGTGCAACGTCTTGGTGTGATTTTAGAAGGAGAAGAGTTTCAAGCGGTTATCAAGCATTTCTTTTCCAAAGGTTGGTAAGCTATCCAAGATCACGACGACTCTGCGCCATATTCTGCCACGCGATTAATGAGTTAAAAAGAGGTCGCATGAGCACCAAAGAGGAACAATGTTTGGAACGTCAGAAACGGCTACTGATGAGGAAACCGTGAAAAGGTGCGGGAAATCTTTGCCGCAGACGGACGAGTCAACATTTGGTAGATAGCGGAGGCCTTGGAGACCCGTGTAGTGGCGCCCTTGGGTAGTCTGCATTTCTGCACCAGAATTTGAAGACGAAAAAGCTCAAGGCAAAATGGGTGCCGCGTTTGCTCAATCAAGGGCAACATGATGCACGTATTACCGCTTTTCAGCGAAAATTGACCTACACGTCGGAAGATTTTTGGCGCAGGTTTGTG
>QVRM01006545.1:0-39224 GCA_003439945.1 Dermanyssus gallinae | reverse complement strand
GCATACATGTTGCATACATAGCGCCATTTCTTCTTTTGCCCCCGCCATTCATTGCAGCGGCGGCGACGTTACACGTGTAGACGACAGATGATTGTTTGGCCTGTTTATCGGGCTGTGCCTCGACTTTGTTCGGTGTGCTGTTGAAACCAGGTGGAAAGATAAGAAGAAGAAAGAAGAAAGAGGTGAAAAAAGAGAAGAAAAAAAGAAGAAGGTGCTAACAACATCGGCGAGAACTACCAACCACCGGCAAGACCTTGACAAACGCGCTCGCTTCGTTTGTGAATGAATTCGCCAAAAGAATTCGACCGTTTACAATGATGATGATGATAATGATTGTGGTAATGATGATGGTGATGGTGATGATGATGATGGCGATGATGATGATGATGATGACGATGCTGCTGCTGCTACGGGAAGTGGCAAGCGTGCGACAGAGACCTTAAGCAGCCTAGGTGAAAGCAGTCTAGGCAGTCGAATCTTCTTCCACCTAAAATATTATTGGCACCTTCTTGACGCACGAGAAAGACTTGTCCTTCACACATAGACATATCCATTATTATTTACAGCTGTATCTGGTGTGGTAGGTAGACGTGTACACAGGTAATACACCACATGCATGACTATTATTGTTATTATTATTATTATTAGCAGCCAGCCAAGCTAAATCCAAGTACAGCCGAAGCGTAAATAAGTGCAGCCAAGCTTAGCGGTACAAACACGGCCAAGCTCAGTATTGTTACGTTAAGTGGCGGCGGTAGCAAGCAGTTCCTAAAGTCTCCGTGGCCGAGACGAGTTGTTGTTGTTGTTAGTACAGAGAGAGAAAGAGATAGAGAGAGGTGCGTGTGTGAGAGAAAGAGGGGGGAATAGTTTTAGAGGACAATAGTTCTAGAGGAATATAAATAGCAAAAGACGAATCGAAAAGTGGAGAGTGCTCTCTCACTCAGCGCGTCGTTTCGATTCAGCATCGTTGTCGCTCAGCTGTTGAACGTCTCTCAGTTAAAGGAAGAATACCATTTGCAACGACAACGACGACGACGACACGAAACATTACGGCTGTCGTGGATGCCGCTTCGTCGTCATCATCCAATTTTGTGGCGGCGGGCTTTCTATTGTTCTACCGCCGCCGCTACTGCTTGCTATCAAGCGGCCACTATTGCCGCTGCTACCGATTGCTGTGCTGCACTGGCGCCCCCACGTCGAACTGCAATGAATGACGACTAATCGCCATGGCGTGCGTTAGTGGCCAGCCGCCACTGTGACACTGTCTTGGCTAGTAGTGCAGCAAGCGAGAAACGTTAGTGTCGACATTGTACCGCTGGCGGGCCGCTACAGCCGTCGCCGTCGCCGCCCCCACCACCACCACCACCCCTCACCACAAACCATCATCACCGCCCCCCACTACCTCCACTACCACCACCCCCCCCCCCCGCACCACCACCACTACGAACTCTTCTCTCCAGCTGACAACCGTCATAAACCGGCGGTGGCGGGCTCTATCACGTGTTTGGAGCGGTCTGGGTTGTTGGTCGATCTTGTCGGTCCGTCGGTCTGCAAGCAGGCAGACTGGCAGCAATTATTGTAGCCGCCCGTCATAGGTGTAGCGTAGTGGCCCTACGTTTTTGCCGGTGCCGCCCCTGCTGCTGCTGCTGCTGTGGGCGCTGACGCCAGTGTGTGTGTGCGTGTTTGTGCTGTCGCTGCGTTTCTGTTAGATGTTTGTGCTGCTGCTGCGTTGACCGTTTGGTGACGGACGGTGGTGGTTGGTCGTGACGGACGCACGCGGCACGCCCGCCCGACACGCCAATTACGTGCCGTTACTTGATTCTAGTTGACGACGCGTCTCTGCGTGCCTGCGTGCGGCGTATCTTACGACGTGCACCACGCAGCATCAGCACCATTGCCGTCATTAGTTACCATCATTACCACCACCAGCAGCAACAGTAGTAGTAAGTAGTAAAGTTTTCAACTATTAGTAGCTGTAGCGTAGCAGCAACAGCAGCAGCAAGAGCAGCAGCGTTGTCATCAGATCAAAGCATCAGATCATCAGCGAATAGCGAAGTTTATCGCGTCTCGAATATCGAATAAGTTTATCGCGTCTCGTCGCTTAGCAAAGTTCATCGCGTCTCGAATAGCGAACAGCGAATAGTGCGTGCCGGTCGCGACACGTGATGAGCAAGAAGCACTGCACCGACCACCACCGCCGCCGCCGCCGCCGTCGTCAGTGCGAGCAATGCTGGCGGCAACAAGGCGAAAGGCAACGACGTCTCGACGTCGGTCACCACATGGGACTGCCAGACGTGGCTCTGCCCGGAGACGGCCGGCAAGCGAGCCATCGTCATCCTCAACCAGCCGCTGAACTGTCGGCAGCGCGACTTCATCGATCGGCTATGGAGCGCGTGCCGGGTCCGCGTAGCCGTCGACGGCGGCTGCAACCGGCTGCTCGAGGTCATGCCGCAGCTGACGCCCGACCTCATCACGGGCGACCTCGACTCGGTCCGCACCGACGTGCTCGACATGTACCGCGATCGGGGCGCCGAGGTGGTGTGCACGCCCGACCAGAACTTCACCGACTTCACCAAGTGTCTCCAGGTGCTCGCCGAACGCCAGCCGTCGCTGGAGACGGTGCTCGTGTTCTGCGCGCCGGGCGGACGCCTCGACCAGCTCATGGCTAACCTCAACACGCTGTACAAGAGCGACAGCATCATGCGGGCGACCGTCGCGCTTCTGTCCGGCGAGGATCTGACCTGGGTGCTCCGCAAAGGACGCCACCGCATCCTCACGCCGCGAGGCTTCCGAGGCGACTACTGTGGACCGTTGCCGCTGGGCAGTCCGGCCACCGTCACCTCACAAGGGACTGAAGTGGGACCTCAAGTCGAGCCTCATGGAGTTCCGTGGACTCATCAGCACGTCAAACCGCTTTCTCGAAAACAGCGTGTCCGTCGAGCGACCGGTGACATCCTCTGGACGATGACAATGAACGTAGCTAGTGTTGATTTATATATATATATATATATATGTATATATATATATATATGTATATATATATATATATATATATATATAGTATATATATCTATCTATAGATATAGAAATATATATATATATATATATATATATATCTATATATAAATATATATCTTATATATATATATATAGAATGAGCACAATTTTGTGTACCTCACAGATACTTATAACATAACTATATATATAAATACAAGCTACTTTTATATTCAGCTAGAGATCTTATCACTAGCTGGTCAAACGATTTAAAGGAACTAAACGTGCCGTTGTGATACTTTCGTATGGACCGCACTTGTTGTGAGTTGTTTAATACAGTCTACTTGAGACCTGTTCAACGTATGCGCATTCCTTGGGCTTCTTAGAGACACGTAGCAGGGATACAACATATATATATATATATATATATATATATATATATGGAGGGACAAAATAAATACAAAATTGATACATAGACACAAATCTTAACATTAATTTTCAGGCGTTTGATACCACTGCGTCGGGACCGGTTGTTCACTTTTTTTTTAACGCGTCGCTAATATATCGTATAACTCGATGTCCAAACGATTCGAAGAAGTAGACGTGTCATGACGATACGTTCGTGTAGACCGTACTTGTTAAGAGTTGTTTGATAGGTCTATTTTGAAAACTGTTTAAAATTACCCAAGTTTATTAGGCTACTTAATCCAAAGGCACGTACTATTTAGGTAATGTTCTCAATAATAACGAGTTTTTAGGTAATGCTCTCAATGATAACGTGATTACTGTAATTCAGATTTTTACTACTAAACACTAAATACAAATTGAAAAGGATGTGCTTTGGGCTCAGTTCTAAGTTTTGCTCAGGGCGTGATGCACGGGTTGCTCAAGCCGTCCAGTGAGATGTGTAATTAAGGGTAAAAAGTACATTTCTCAGTTTTTCTATCAGAATGTATACGTGCCAGTTATAAAAAAAATCTCTATATATAGAATTAATTTTAATAGTGCATTTGACAGAGTTAATATTTCACAATTACATTTCTTATAATGCTTGCAGGGTCATACAGATTGGGTAGCTTGATTAGCACATGCGTTGTTTCAATATTAATTGTAGGAAGATCAGGTATTTAGAAGGTCGGGCGATGATTAAGCGGAATGGTTTTATACAGTCAACTTTTTCAAAGTAAACGCTGATTCACAATCGTCACATTGTAAATGGGGGTCTGCCTGGACATTCAGACATCATGACATACAATAGCTATTCATCGCTAAGCTACACATTGCATCCGATAGCCCACGGCACAACGCACGCCACGTCAAGACCGGGCGCTCATCTTTTTTTTTTCTAGCGCGTCGGTACATGGTGTTCCTGATCCTGTGCAAAAAGCACTTCTATTTTAGTAGACGCACTCTGACCATAAGACCGCGTACGTATTCGATCAACCCCTTAGCCTCCGGTGGGTACACAGAGCGTCATGCATCTCCGAAAACTTCCATCTAGAAAATAGATACAAATAAGCGACCCCTACTATCTGGGTTATATGTATATATATTTATGTATATATGCATATATATATATATATATATATAATATATATATATATATATAATATTAGTATATATGCATATATATATTTATATATAGATATACATATATAGTATGGACCGACATAGCCCGCCGGCAAATTTATTTGTCCCTGTTGTCTGTTATCACAATGTGTCACTTAACGAACTGAAAATAAACAACTCAAGGCTTAGGTCCAAGCTGGGGCTGGTCCACCTGGCAAAGTTCCTCTCACCGACGCAGCGTTCCCCCTCTGAACGTCCAACGACGAGCGCTGCAGTAAGTACTCCCCCGCTCTTTTGTCTCATGTGGCAACCATTAATCTTCTCCCGACGTATCTGAGTAATTTTTTGGTAGCAACCCTGGTCCCCCCAACGTCTCATATATATATATATTCAGCCGTCATGTAGAGGTGTGTTAGCATCTATGTAATTTTGTTGATTGCACAATACGTTTGAAATTCGGCCAACGATTTCGAAGATCGATGAGATCCAACTTTTGTAGGCGGATCTGGTTGACACGCGAAATCGGCGTATCCGGCGTCAGTGCAAAATCAAATTCGAAATTCGAGAAGCGTCACGCATTGTGTCACCCAAGACGGCTGGAGCCAAGACTTTCTGAGTCAGAGAAGTGTGGTTGTCGTCTTTCCCGACCGTCCCACCGTACGGTTAAATGGTAGTTCCTCTATGCTGGCTATTCGCCTCCATCCCTATGTCCGGGTCTCGCCTGACTACTGGATCTCGGTGAGCAAAACAAGCATTATTCATAAAAGCGTATATATGTATATATATATATATATATATATATTATATATATATGGGACTCCGAATCTGCGAGGACGCTCTTGGGCTCGGCGTCACGAGAGGAATCTTATGGATCTTACCGTTTTAACGTTGCAAGGAACCTTGAGGATATACCGCTCGCACCGGGTCTATAAGAGCGGGGGCTACCATCAAGCAAGGACACGGACAGCTGATTCTCAACCTCACGTGACACCTTTTCACCACAATTTTTATTAAGGCGAGCACTGCCGAGTGTGCAAACGTATTGTAAATGATTAATAAATTATCACATTATTTCCTATATATATAATATATGCTAGCTGCATGTTGAGTTGGTATGAATGCGTTGCGTCTTTTGCCATCATGTATGAGTATACGAATTATTCACACGATCAGCAGTGACACGAGCTCGGACGGTCG
Organism: Dermanyssus gallinae; assembly: GCA_003439945.1. Classification (NCBI taxonomy): domain Eukaryota; kingdom Metazoa; phylum Arthropoda; class Arachnida; order Mesostigmata; family Dermanyssidae; genus Dermanyssus; species Dermanyssus gallinae. The sequence continues at coordinate 33,464 of QVRM01006545.1, read as the reverse complement.
GACGGGTGTACCAGCCCGCAGATTTGTTTTCGCACCGAACTATTATCGAAGCTTCTCAATCCGCTTTCTCGATGTCGAGTTTTTCATTACTCACAAGTCATGATTTTTTCATCAATTCATATTGCAATCAATTCTATTGTCTATGTGAACGTGTGTAAGGCCATGACGATGTTTCTTCTGTAAGCTCAGCACTGTCGGGACAGCGAGCTATTCTCCGAATGCGAACAAATGTTTTCCTCGGCCTTGTTCCCCGGCCTCACAAGCCGGCCCTCACAAACGCTTTGAAGGAGGTTTTTGTCTCTGGCTGGTAAGAGGGTAGTTGGTTACCCATTAGCCGTGTAAATCGCACGTCCACTTTTTAGAGTCGTTTTTGTGCGTTGTGAAATTATGTTATGCAGAAACTTTCGAACTCTTCGGAGTGAAAGAGCGCCGCCTAATCATTATGTCGCAGAAAGGTGATGTATGGTGGCAAATGTGCAACGACTGGCTACCACTAGCAATGTTACTGAGGAGAGAGGAAGAGCAGCTTAAAGCTAGATGAGTGTGCCGCGCCTGGATTACGTCAGCACCCTCTAGTGGTCGCTGGTGAAAAGATACCAGCTTCACCAGCAGCAACAGCAGCAGTAATGGTTGACAAGAGAGGGAGTTGGCGGGAGCCCGTAAGAATGGTGTTCGACGGTGTGGCCATAAAAGGTCGTAAGACGGCTATTGAACCGTGGTTGAGATAACCCAGTTGAGTTAGTAGCACAACTTTATATGTCTTCATTTGACCCTAAAATTGCCGTAAATATATATATATATATTGTTGGCCCTATTGCAAATAGAGCTTTCAACACTGCAATTCCCGTAATGACGAAAATGCTTTGCAACAATATATATATATATATATATATATACAAACACTGGATGGCCCTGGGCCCCTCACAACAACGCTAATTTCACAGGTTGGCGACGCTTTACAGCAGGCTACGATGGACAAAGGGGCGGGCACTTTCTTCTGCCAACAGCTTCCCATAGAGATTCAGAGAGGTAACGCGATTTCGGTGCTCGGAACTATGAAAGACTGGATGGACCCGCGTCTTCGCGTCAGGGTCGGGCAAGACTCCCACTCGGACACGAGTGATAGATGAGGAGTGAACCATCGGCGCCGTGGATTTAAACATTCACATGTATATATTAAACTCCTAACTAATAAGAGTTACAAATATATATATGCAGTATATATATATATATATATATATATATATATATATGGACAAATAAATTTGTCGGCGGGCTATGTCGGTCCATATATATATATATATTATATATATTGTTGGTGCAAAGCATTTTCGTCAGGACGGGAATTACAGTGTTGAAAACTTCATTTGTAATAGAACCAACTACGTAACAACTAAGAATTTAATGAGTAGGATCTGACTAAAAGTTGTTTCATAAAATATTCCTAGCTTTTAACATCTCGCGTGATATTAAAAAAACATGTGGTAAGTTTACTCTTCACATTTATAGATAATATCAATAAGCGGACTTTGCCGAGAGAGCAGGACTACCAAATATAGGTTGACTTCCACGACACTATTTGTTTGTTCAACGTAGTACTTGTCGAAATGTCGCACGTGGTGTTGCATCATGGTTCGGCCACTATGTTCATCGAGTTTCCTGCATCGGCACCCACAGTGTCACGCTGCTTGCTAGAAGACGCTCACAATGCCACCATCGCTCGTGCATATATCTCAAACCCGAGTTAGCTCACTCTATAGAGATAGGCCTCCTTGTAGACGCCGATTTTGCGCTCGAACTGCGATGTACATTGACCGCTAATAATATCCGCTCTACGCCCAGACCTCGTTTGCCTCGCCAGACAGGAAAACCCACAAAAACCCTTTAAGGCCGAAGTCGTTTTAGTTCTGTAAGCATGTTCTACTATTAGACGAAGTAGTTCTGCGAACATGGTTGACTTAGTAACGCGATCCTATGCTTATGCTGTATGACTTTGGGTTGCTCTTTTTCGACAGCTCTGACAGCTCGCCAGGCAGGTTCTTCAGTCCACCAACGCTCAGAGCATTAAACTGTCCAGGTAAAAGCGCTAATTTCAATTTAGCGATAATTGGTAATTACAGGTCAAAGAGCCTACGGTGTATCTGCGTTTTTGACTTAAATAATAATCATTTTTAATTGACTTAAATAATAATAATTATTATTATTATTATTAATTGTGCTTTCCGTCATAGATGTCATATAATTAGTCAGCGTTATCTTGGTGCCATCGAACTAGTTCTGCATGCGGTGCAGTGAAATCTTAGTATTGTCGTAATTCTGCACTATTTCGTAATGGGCCGCCCTGGAGTGCTGTTAGATAGCGGCCAGCTTTCTAAACAAGAAGCGCAGCTAAAACTATAGTAATTTTATCTGCAGCAATCGATATATACAACGTGGATAGTCTGTATACATACATCTGTAAAACTTTCAAAATAGGTTTTATTCTTCAGGAATAGTGGCTGACCAGACCGAAGATGTCGTTACAAATTACCCGGCTGCATATATTAAAGGAGCTAAATGATAAAGAGTGTCACCCACCAGCCTTGCCAGTAACAGAATATATTATTCTTACGAGGGCAGTTACGCTAAGTCAACTGGGCAGTGTAGACTCAGTAGAACGGCAACTATAACACTAGAGGATTAGGAGCAATGAGCGACGACGTACGTAGAGATCTGGCGCACGATAGCACGGCCGAGAGGGAAACGATTTTGAGCAATTCTCCAGCGGTGTATTTACTAGTTCACGAGGCACCGCGGCGTGCTGGCGCCCAAAACTGTATCAGACACCCTGATTCAAATCGGTCGAAATTTCGGAGTCAAGCCCATCATTTAAGCCTATAACCCAACCATCCGAGCGACGCATCGGACGACAGCGACCTTCAGGCAATCAACAACCGATACGTGAACTGCCGCCGACCCTTACAGACTAACCTCCAACCTCACCAAACCGACCTGTCCGCTAACACACGACAGCCCTCCACTGTTGGCTCGGGACGAGCTAGTTTAGAGGAAGGGGGGGGGGGGTGGCAATTTAACGAAGTTTTCCCATTTTGGACAGTACGGCGATGGTCCAACCACGCTTTACACTGTAACGGATCATGGCGAAATTCAAACCAGTCCCAACCAACTACGTCGAACGACCACAGCGTCCCCGCCAACATGATTCCAATCAATTCCAACCGACCACGTCCACACGTCCAGCGGCCAGCACCGGGAGAGGGTCGACCTAAGCCGCTCAATCCGAGTCAAACCTTAACCCAATCTGTGTTCCTATCCGAAACAAACACCACAAACCGCTGTAAATTTCGACCAATTTGAGGTTAGAGCCGGATACCTGTTGAAGTGCCAACACGCCGCGGTGCCTCCTGAATTGATAAATACACGGATGGAGAATGGCTCAAAGTCATTCTCACGCGAACTGTGTGCGTTTTTGTGCTAGGAGGCAGCATTGATACTGTCAATCTTGTTCGAATAAAATCTGCTACACTATTGGCACGCGGCTAGGCCATATTGTCTACAAGGTTATTTGACAAACAGTAGTGTGTCATCTAACAAGCGCATCAAACGGTTTTTTGATCGTGAAAGTCGTGGAAAAGACAGGCTACATACACCCTTTGAAGGAATAGTGACTGATTAGCTTTAACAGTACAGCTGTCAAATGGCTGGAGCTCTCTTAAACTGAACCAGGTATTATTTGTAATTCGAGTCGTTGCGAAGTTGTTAGCAACTGTTGTCCCTGAGTTCTGCGCATTCTGTTTTGTCTGTGAGTCGTAAATGAGTTTGCTCTTAGAGATTGGGATGCAGACATTGCCTCTATGTCGTTGGCATAGCCCCGATCGCTAGACATCTATTTCAAATGGTTGGTTAGCCAGCTCCCTGATATAAAAGAATGGCATGCGTATTTAGGTATACATGCCAACCGAATAATAAATGTATATATCAGAGTATTTTAAGTAATATTGCAAAAAATAAGAAACAGTTGGCGTTGTTAATATTGGTATATGGTTGACTTTTTTTCGTAGAGCAGACACAATTGTTTTCGGAGAGGTTGCGATATAGACAACCGCTCTGTTCTTCTACGTGCACCTCTGGTTGAGCTCAATATGAATTCGATACTAATTGAGCAGAGTAAAAGGGCTCTTCCGTTGTTGAGAAATTAGGCAAAAAAATGTACAGATACACTGGTTAAGAATGAGTCTACGACAAACTTCCACTGGACCGATGAATGTTGGGTTTACTTTGAGGATACATATAGTGTCGAGTGATATAGGTATTTCATCTGGTTTATGTATTATCTGTATTTACGTCGATTATTGTATTCGGTAGCTACAAGGAAATTAGAACGTGTTTTTATGCAACACATGAAAAGGTTTCCGACGCCGGGAATTGAACCCGGGCCGCCTGGGTGAAAACCAGGAATCCTAGCCACTAGACCACGCCGGACGATGCCAAGCAATGTTCGGTCGACGGTACTAACGCCCAAAGCACCGCGTGAGGGTCGTTATTCATGAGCTAAATACATCGCTTAGATGAGACCACTATGTGCATCCTAAAATTCAGTTGTTTCTTGGTAGATGCGCAGTATTGGATAGGTAAGTGTCTGGTGGTGACTTACCCGTATAAATATATTATGAATAAATGTGTTGCTTCAAGGTTACGTTAGGTATTGATGAGACAATGCGCCGGAATGGAGAAGCACTGGTTTCAGTAGTTTATGATTTTTTTAGTTTGTAATCTGACTTTAAAGAGAATGCTCTCATCTGCAAATACTCTTCGAATCGCGATTTACATGTTTTAAAAAATGATAAATGAAATCGTTGCTTTATTTCATTTACAAGTAGGGGTCACTAATTAAAATACCAACCGAATCCGGGTGCAAAGTTGACATATATAAGCTAAATAAGTAAACTTACGTTATTCCAATTACACCAATTGCATAGCTTTTTTATAATTATATTGAAAGAAGCCGCCATATGACTGATTATGCTTTTTTACAACTATTCTACCTTGAAATACTCTATTTTTGTGCTCTTAGTAGATCAACATAGATGATTGGTAGTGATTAAGGGTCTACAATGCACAGTTATGTTTATATTGTTGACCCCCTGTAGAATCTGCAGAACCTGTAGAATGCTAGATATTCAAGCTATCGGAAAAGCAAGCAAGTATATCTTGTTTGTCTTGTCGATAGTTTGCAGTTTTATCAACAAGAGTGTGTACCTCATGAAAAGTCGCTAGTAAATGCGTATCTTTATAAACTGGTCGTTCTCTGATCTTCACGGTTTAATAGTAAAACCCCACAGTGGAGCTACATCCAGCTCAAATTTGCGATTCTTACTCCCCAGCGGGCGGAAGAACGAATTGTGCGATCTCATCATAAACAAATCCTGAATCGGCTCAGTACTGGCTTCCAAACAGGCACAGACGCACATGGTGTCGTCTTCCAATCAGATCTAGTCCTCTTCTAGGCGACCGAAAGTCTGCCGTCATTCGACGGCGAATGCAAATACAGCGGGTACAATCACCGTAGTCCGGCGTGGTCTAGTGGCTAGGATTCCTGGTTTTCACCCAGGCGGCCCGGGTTCAATTCCCGGCGTCGGAAATCTTTTGATCTTCTAATGTGGCGATCTCTAAACAATGCATGCAAGCGACGTTGTTTGCGAACGCGCCCTCCATTTGCCGCATACCGAATTCCCGACCCTAACCATTATACGTTATCATTGCTGCACATTCGGAAAATATCATTGACAACTTTAACCTAATGCACTATAGGCGGAGCAAACCACGCAGCATAACGTAATACAATTTCGATCAAGGCAGTACATACATACTTATATCTGCCATTACCTATATCTGTGTGCATTATAATTTAATTTATTTAAGCTATATACAGGGTACACAATGTCTTTCTTGACGACGCATCTTTTTGAAAGGTCGTAAAGTTCCAACTTATCGGGCCGAAGACGCTTTTTCGTGCAATCGCAGACTGTTAATCGCGTTACTCTTACAGACTCACGAAACTTCCTACCGTTCTTGAATCTAACTTTATATGAAAACTAAGCGCGTCAATGACACAGTAATACGAATTGAAATATTAATAATTCTAGCATCATATTTATCTAGTATTATTGTGGTCGTTTTATTCCTGGACACTCCGATGACCGTCGATGACCGTATTAACGCAAAAGGTGTCGCTCGTCTGTCCTTCTACGGATCTTATGTTCTTTGCCGTGGCGGCCGGATGGTTTCTTGGCAATTCACGATAATACAGTGTATTTGTGTCGTTACTACAGGCGTTTTAGCCTGCGCATTGTTGTAGTATAGAGCTCAACACTCCCTATAACTATCTAGCATAATTATCTTTCTCTCTTTCGCTCTCTCTCTCTCTATATATATATATATATATATATATATATATAAGCCTTAAACATGTTCGTATATATGGCGCCGTTACTCTACGTAATACACAATTATAACATTCCGTTGTTGTAGGTTTTATGCATTCTACTATACTGTAGCTAGAGTTATGTATATAAACTGTTTCTACCTAAATCCTAATGAAAAATAATATGCCTACCAGGCAGCTATTATGAATGAAGAGACAAAATAACGCCATAACGGTTGCGACAACTTACAATGCTTTTCGAACTTAATTAAGCTTGTATAGCAGCACACAGTTGACAAGAGCAAATATGCGATTGAGAATTAAATCGTGCAATCAAGGGATTCGGCCAAATTCAAAGCAAATCGTCATCATCATTATCGTCAGAAACAACATCATCATGGGAATGAATGTCTGTCAACTTGTGCATTACTTAATGGTGTCCGCCTGTGCTGGTACATCATGACGAGCCGTCGTCGCAGCGAGTCAGAATGGCCGAGTGGTCTAAGGCGGCAGATTTAAGCTCTGCTCCTCGAAAGAGGGCGTGGGTTCGAACCCCACTTCTGACATTGTTTCTTTTTGCCTCGTTTTACTAAATAACCTTTTAGATAGTAAATTAGCATTTAGCTTTGGCTGCGCACACTTTGTACGCTAATTTCGAAATTGAAGCGACTATGGTTTCTTAGCGCTACCAGCTTTCTAATATAACGGTCCGACGTAAGGCATTTTACCTAAAAATACAGAAAAATAGTACCGTCGCAATCAGAATGGTGTTTAGCTTCCTCGCTGTTTTGGTTCACGCTTAATGTAAATGAATGCGATACTAGAAAACGCGTATATAATATACATATATCACGCTTAATGTAAATGAATGCGATACTAGAAAACGCGTATATATACATATATATATATATATATATATCCCACGCAGACGTGCGGCAAGTGTATTGTATCAAATTCACAAGTTTTCGTTTCCACGGATAGAAGGCAAAGCCCATATAAAACTGGAGATGCCGGGGATTGAACCCGGGGCCTTTCACATGCGAAGCGAACGCTCTACCACTGAGCTACATCCCCTCGGCGTACGGCAGGGATAACCGCCAAAGTTTCCTCACTGCCGTTCGTTTCCTCACGAGGATTTTAATTAAGGTGATTAGTAATTTAAATGGATCCTAGCCGATGGGCTAGTAATTCATTGACTAGGATTGTCTTTCTTCATTCAGCCACTATTTTGTGTGACTTGTGAAGTTCCGCTTCATGGTAATATCAACGGCGAAACTGTTGGCCGGGTTACTTCAGCGTGTCATAATGTCTAGTTATATTTTTGATTTTGTAATACGTATGATGTCTAGTTATGAGTCATTAAACATTTTAAACACATAAACAATAAGTTCTTTTCGCAGAGGGTAAACCGCGCATTTGGTCTTTAATATAAGTGGGCCGGCTGGCTACTCAGATGTTCAAATATTGACCAGACAAAACGCAAGCCTCACTCCGGCTGTAGAATAGAACTCCGAGTTTGACAAATACAATTCTGACAGGATGAATAAATGGCCAGTCGCCTTCATGTCTGTCTGCCTTGCTTGTGTTGTTTTCCATATCTTAAGTCTCGTTTCGGTTGTGTACGCTTGTGTTGCTGGAAAGGGAGGCCGGTGGATAAGAAACTCGTGGTGCGAGACCAGACGTAGGGGATGTAGCTCAGTGGTAGAGCGTTCGCTTTGCATGTGAAAGGCCCCGGGTTCGATCCCCGGCATCTCCACAATTTTACATTTCTATCTTTTGGTATATATCATCTTTATTATGGTATTGTATCGATTTATAATACGCTGCGGTACCATTAGCGTGTTACATTGCACTTTTACAGTTTGTGCACAGCATGCGGCTGTATGTAGTCTTACCGGTTTGCTTTACTGTTCTTGCCACCTTTTTCGATTGTTGGCGTTACGAGAATGATGGCTTATTTTACGTGTAACTGATACGTCACGCTGTGCATATAAATAATGCTTGATATATATATATATATATATATATATATATATATATATATATATATATATATATATATATATTTATCTATATATTTTTTATATACAAATTGTTTCCACTATTTATGAACGTTGTGTATATACATACTGAAATAGCCCCACACGTACTAGATAGAATACATGATTTTGATGTTTGCTTGGTGTACATACCATTGCGTTTAATGTGTTTTTTAGTCGCAACTCGTGCGTATAAACTATCTAAACAATATAGCAGATCCACAATGACGAATGAGGAGGCCTCAGGACGACTCTAGCGCCCTCTGTGCCGATCATACGAACTAAAGGATCAGAGCGCAAAGGCTGTTCTGTTGGCAGCGCCATGTTGCGAGACCGGCGGCGTCTGCTGTCACTTCAGTGTTAATGATATCACATCACATCGTCCAAAGTCGAGCTGGCCGAGTACACGGTTTCACTAAACCACAGTTTGAATTTTATGGATGCAACAGTGATTAATTAGTTCTATCATCGTATTTTATACCTTAGTCGGAGACTTGGGAGAAGTTGATGATGTAGGCTCCTGTAACTCGTGGTAGCGTGGCCGAGTGGTCTAAGGCGCTGGTTTTAGGCACCAGTCTCTTCGGAGGCGTGGGTTCGAACCCCACCGCTGCCAGTATCTTTTTCGTCACACTTCATTTATTTTTTTTATTCAATTTAAAGCGTGCTTTATTGGCTTCATTATACAACAAGTAGATATTAACCTAATAGAACAGATGCAGCATGTAAAACCTTCTAGGGGAGTCTCCTATACACTGAGTATATGGATAATAATAATAATTTATATATATATATGCATTTACATATATATATATATATATATAGATATATATATATATATATATATATATATAGATATATATATATATATATATATATACATATATATACATATTATAATAATAATAACAATAATAACATACATTTTAAGCTTAATTATGAATAGTTGAATTAAAATATATTCTCCGTCTGAAGAAAATGGTCCCATAAAATTATCTCTCTCTCTATATATATATATACAGCATACATTGGACTCCTACATATGCAGCGCTGCAGCTAGAGAGCTGTTAGACAGCTTTCAATCTCCAGTGGAAAAAGCTGTCTTTCTGGCAGCACGGGACACATTTAGTGGAGGCTTTCTAAAGTGTCTCCCTTCCCCGCAGCTGGGTACCATGCTGGACAACACCTCATTCCGCATGGTAACAGCTCTTCGAATAGGTGCCCCGGTTTGCAACCCCTACAGTTGCCGCGCATGTGGTACCACAGTAACTGAGGATGGACTACCCTCTTAGCTGCATCAAAAGCCATGGTTGAGTTTCTAGACATGCTGAAGTCAATTGCAATTATAAGAAGAGCCTTACGCAGAGCTGGTATACCAAGCACGCTCGAGCCCAGATTAAGACTTCATGACGACAAAAGACCTGACGGTGTAACAATCCCACTATGGGCTAACGGCAGATGCTTGGCATGGGATGCTACAGTGTCCTGTACAGTGGCTCCCTCGTATATACGCCACAGTTCACTAGAAGCGGGATGGGTTGCCGAGCGCGCAGATAATGGGAAAAAACGCAAGTACCAAGAACTGGAGTCAAGTTATATTGTAGTGCCAATATCTATGGAAACAATGGGTCCGGTAAGCAAGGGAACCAAGAGATTCATCAGTGAGCTGGGCTAACGGATTACAGATCTCACAGGAATCGGCGCGGAGGCCGAGGAAACGCCGGCTGTATTGTCGGTTCCATGGAATAATATTCAGGAGCTAGGAGAAGACAAGGAGTACACGTTCACACCTCACAATTATAACATTTAAACAAGACTAATAAATAATAATAATAATAATAATAATAATAATATAATAATATAATCACTAATAATAATAATAATAAGATATTAATAATAATAATATATAATGAATAATAATAATAATAATAATAATAATAATAATAATAATAATAATAATAATAAAACTAATAATAATAATAAATTTTAAGCTTAATTATGAATAGTTGAATTGAAATATATTGTCCGTCTGAAGAAAATGGTCCCATAAAATGATCTCTCTCTCTCTTTCTATATATATATATATATATATATTACATACAAATATATAGGCCTAGCACTTCTATAAGTAGCGAATTGTACAGGGACAGCGGGCAGCGAAACGATCAACCCTCGAACCTCAGAGCCAACAACAACATTGACCGCAAATCAGCTTATCGTGTAGCGAGGCTGGCCAGCTGACCAGCAAGACGATGCACAGACGAGCACAGAAAAATGATGCAACGCGGTCTAGAGTGCCGCGCGCGCCGGCGCCTTGAGGCGCCTTGACGCGAGGTCGTCATCAGTGTACTCATCATATGATACTAATGGCAGCAAAGAGAAATCGAGGGAGGGGAAATTGAAAACGGAGAAAATAAGTTGCCAAAAACTGGATGAGTCATAATAGTGTTCAATGGTCAGTGGGCAGAAGAAGAAAAGAAGAATTGGCCACCGATTGGTCTACCGGGTGGTGGTCGCCGAGCGGGTACACACACAAACCCTCTCATCAACACCTGGACTTAGTCATCGCAAAGGTGAATCACCGCCACCGCCGCCGCCGAAATCGGGCCGGGGTTGCGTCGAGGATCTCAATTAGCGCAGACGACAACACTCTCGCTTCTACCCGTCTTAGACGAGATGCTGGCATCTTACTTATCTGTGATTGTAATAAAGCCCCCCCCCCCCTGCTAAAGGGTGTGTGAATCTATCTACCGGCGGCTTCCGACCGGCGGTTGTACCAACCACATGCATGCATACATACCACACGCACACACAATGCAACCTGCCGAATGTTCGAACAAATTCGGCTTGTCACAGAGTAGACGTAGTTCGAGTAGTGCCAGCATCTCGTACATTACCTTTGGTCGCAACGTAGAACGCCTGGCCTGACCGACGGCTAGCGACCAACGGTGTTAGTTACCATAATACGGTTGGCACTACCCTAACCCAACTACGGTCACCAATGCAGTCCTAAGTTTTATCCCGGCAGATTCTATAGAACCACCTACGGATTCTAGAGACCGCAATCCGTCGAGCCGTCGACTCCTCAGTCGGTGCAGGTGGATGTTGCACGACGTCCGATCGAAGAATTGTCAGATAACCGACATATGTAAAAGATATTTTACTTCCGAAATCCATACAAGGCGAAAGATATGCTGTTTCCATCCTCCGTCTCCTACGGGCTTGGAGTCAGCGAGAAACACATCGCCAATGCACCCAGGGCCGCCGGACATGTTGAGATATCAAGGGCTTTTCTGACAGACTTAGTGGCAACATAGCCGCTGATTCTGAGCGGTATATGGTTTAATCTGTCTGTTCTCAATAAGGCTCACAGTTCGATCAATAACAGGGATCGACCCGGCAACACCCCGGTAGGTGACAACCATGACTCGCGGGTTAGGCCCTAAACACGGGCTACGGTACCTCCAGAAAAGATTTGCATCGCATTAGACGGGCTCCGTTGTCACTATGCGTTCTCTACAATTTAGAACAAAAAAAGTCATACGCCCTAAATATGGATATTTTAATGGGAACTCTGTAGCATGCACACAAATGGCGCAGACACTCCTGTACGACACTCAAATCTGGAACATCACCTCGTCGTGAAGCCATTAAGTGAAAGACGTGTTAATGAGTCATGTGCAAAGCACATCAAACTCGAGCTCCATACTACATACATTGGTATGTGTAAAAACACTTTTCCCTCCCGCCAAATAAATATTATACTCAATCTTAACGGTGTAACAATAATAAGTTTTGAGAACAATACTGAGCGTTAAATGCGAACTTATTATTATTATTATTATTATTATTATTATTATTATTATTATTATTATTATTATTATTATTATTATTATTATTATTATTATTATTATTATTATTATTATTATTATTATTATTATTATATTATTATCATTCAGTTATTACAATTGTGAGGTATGAACGTTTATGCCAAATGTATCCTGCTCCGGTCGCTTTCTATCAATTCCTATGATGGAAGCCACATTTCCTCTACAAACGGCCAAAGACTTCATCTGTCTCAAAAACATGGCCTCGCGTCGATCGCCCGTAACTTCTGCTATGCGTTTTCCGATATCTTTCAGGATTTTCGCTGTACCTGAGCTGATGGGGCCGAGCGTCTCTAATGTAATGGGTACAAAATGGTAGCTTCTAGATAGCTCGAGATACTTTCTTCGTTTTTCAGAATCCGCGCGCTCGGCTACCCATCCCGACTCAACGGCGCTGTGGTGTAAATACGATAAGGCCGCCGTGCATGAAACCGTTACATCCCATACAAGGCTTTTTCCGTGTGACCATAACGGGATGGTGACCCCGTCAGGCCGCAGCTCACTACTGTCATTAAGGCCATTCGGCTTAGGTGTAGATGGTATCCCTGCCCTTCTAAGAGCTCTTCTAACTATGACGTTAAGTTCAGCGTGTCTTGTAATTCTGCCGGAACTTTTCAGACAGCTTAACGGGTGTAACCCGTCAGAGTCAACAGGTTGGCCGCATCGCAGACATGAGAAGGGCTGGCAGACGGGGGGCGCCTATTCTAAGGGCTGACACCATGCGGAAAGAGTTTGGGTCCAGCATGGTGCCAAGCTGACAGGAGGGCAGCGCTTGAAGCCAGCCCCCGCTGAAGGGATGTTGAGCCGCTAGAAAGACGGCACGCTCTCTTGCTGATGTCAGGTTATCTGTTACAGCTCGTGCGGACTTTCTAGTTTTGCAAGCGTCGAGAAGATTTTGACTCACATGTTCTCTCAGGCCGGGGTCGAGTTGACTTCTGACTGTGGTATCCGCCACTATTGCCGGTGAAATAATAATAATATTTATTACTATTATTATTATAGCATCGTTTCGCTGTCCGCTGTCCCTGTACAAATCGCTACTTATAAAAGTGCTATATATATATATATATATATATATATATATATATATATATATATATATATATATATATATATATATATATATAATTTTATGATACCATTTTCTTCAGACGGCCAATATATTTCAATTCAACTATTTAGCATTAATCTTATTATTATTATTTAGTTAATATGTCTTAGAGCAATACAGTTGTGAGGTGTGAATGTGTATCCTCATTATTTTATATTTTCTTTCTTGCTGTCGTCAGCCCATTATTATTATTATTATTATTATTCATTAACCCTATATATTTATATATATATATATATATATATATATATATATATATATATATATATATATATATATATATATATATATATATATATATATATATATATATATATATATATATATATATTATTTGTCAATTTATTTATACAGCTCAATTAAGTTAGCACTTAGAAGTGACCAATTTGCTCTGCGTATACGTGTAGTCCCAGGTTCTCTAAAGCAATATTAGCCCAGTCGAACAATGTGCCCCGAACAGATGCTGCATGTCCGTGTTGAGACAGCTTTTTACGCACGAATGACTTTATATATATATATATATATATATATATATATATATATATATATATATACATATTAGTGCATTATTTACAAGCAACATTAAGGTTTATCAGTATACTGCCATTGGCCTCAGACAATAAGCATACGTTGTATACCATACTCACCGAAGTTTTTATGACTTACTATATATACTCTTACATGCATACAGCTATATTTGATATGTTTTAACATTTTGCAAAACAGTATTCTGTTCGGCAGTTAAACAAATTTTAAGTAGGACTACATTCGGGGGTTGCGATGAAGCCATAATCCGAGCGTTTTGTAGCGTTTTTGAGAGGTCGTAAACAGTAGCGTATATACTGCAAGTAGAGTCCAAGAGTACGGAAAAAGGATAATCTCTGAGCTTCACAACTACACTCCTCTACACAACATTTCATATATAAGCCGCCCTGATTTGTTCAAAATCAGTAAATGTAAGTGTTTTGCACCCAATTAGGATACCATGCAACGTCCCTAGCGCGTTATATGGTGTGTTATTGGGTTATTGTGCCAGTCGCAATGCATGTTGTTTGAAAATTTTCGTTTTTTTTTTGTTTTCTTCTGAGACGAGGAGAGTGCAATTCGTCTCGCTCTACTCTCGCTGCATTCAATAGTCACCTTTTCATGCAATTTTATCGTCTCATCGTATCAGCGGTATGCGTTAGCATAAGAGAGATTTTTCTCGTTGCAACTCGTTGATTAGCGCTACATACGTTGTTTCCGCTATATGTTTGCGCTGAATGAACGGTTTGAGGAGTCATGTCGTGCCATTGCTTGTTGTCTCTCTTTGTTGTTTTATTCTGCGTTCTGACTGGTGCTCCAGTCAGAGCGCCGCTCAAACGGTCAGAGAGAGAGAGAGAGCGAGACATATGGAAAGACGGGAGATTAGAAGAAGCTTGAACGAGGGAAACAGAGAGAGCGTGCGATGGAAATGAAGAAAAACGAAAACATTCGAAAGAGAAAGAGGTTGTCTGTCGTGCTTTCCGCATCCGCGCTATCAACGTGCTGACTCATCCTCTCACAGTCATCATCATCATCAACATCATCATCATTATCATAACCACCCTCTTCAACCACCACTTTGAGGTTGACGCTTTGTCGTCCAGTCTCCTCGCCAGCGCCTTTTGGCTGATCCTGCTCTGTCAGCTGGTAGAACTGATGGTGTCATTTATGCGTACTGCTGCACGCATCACGTCTGCGACTGCTGCTGCTACAGGCAGTTCTAGCTGAGTACACCGACAAGACAGGGGTTACGACGTAGGGCCGTGTTACAGCTACACGGTGAGAGCTGACTCATTGTAACAAACCGTGCACTCACAGCGTCCGAGACAACAACAACAGCTTCAACAACAACAACAATAATAACATCCACCACCACAATCACAGAGGCTAGCAACAGCCGAATCTGTCTCCACCCGATGTATGTCACCCTTCATCTAACATCGAGAATCTCAAATTGTCGTCGTCACCATCATCTTACCAAGCGGCGGCTCGTTGTTTCTTACAAACCGGTGGCTTGTTGTTTCGTACAAACCGGCTGTTTCTTACAAACCGGCTGTTTCTTACAAACCGGCAGCTTGTTGTTTCTTACAAACCGGCTGTTTCTTACAAACCGGCAGCTTGTTGTTTCTTACAAACCGGCTGTTTCTTACAAACCGGCAGCTTGTTGTTTCTTACAAACCGGCAGCTTGTTGTTTCTTACAAACCGGCTGTTTCTTACAAACCGGCAGCTTGTTGTTTCTTACAAACCGGCAGCTTGTTGTTTCTTACAAACCGGCTGTTTCTTACAAACCGGCAGCTTGTTGTTTCTTACAAACCGGCTGTTTCTTACAAACCGGCTGTTTCTTACAATTCGTCGGCTTGTTGTTTCTTACAAACCGGCTGTTCTTTAGAAACCGGCAGCTCGTTGTTTCTTAGAAACCGGCGGCTTGTTGTTTCTTAGAAACCGGCAGCTTGTTGTTTCTTACAAACCGGCGGCTCGTTGTTTCTTACAAACCGACTGTTTCTTACAAACCAGCGGCTCGTTGTTTCTTACAAAGCGCCTGTTTCTTACAAACCAGCGGCTCGTTGTTTCTTACAAAGCGCCTGTTTCTTACAAGCCAGCGGCTTGTTGTTTCTTACAAACCGGCTGTTTCTTACAAACCAGCGGCTCGTTGTTTCTTACAAACCGCCTGTTTCTTACAAGCCAGCGGCTCGTTGTTTCTTACAAATCGGCTGTTTTTTTACAAACCAGCGGCTTGTTGTTTCTTACAAACCGGCTGTTTCTTACAAACCAGCGGCTCGTTGTTTCTTAGAAACCGGCGGCTTGTTGTTTCTTACAATCCGGCGGATCGTTGTTTCTTAGAAACCGGCGGCTCGTTGTTTCTTACAAACCGGCGGCTGGTTGTTTCTTAGAAACCGGCATATTGTTGTTTCTTAGAAACCGTTGGCTTGTTGTTTCTTAGAAACCGGCGGCTTGTTGTTTCTTAGAAACCGGCATATCGTTGTTTCTTAGAAACCGGCATATCGTTGTTTCTTAGAAACCGTTGGCTTGTTGTTTCTTAGAAATCGTTGGCTTGTTGTTTCTTAGAAACCGGCATATCGTTGTTTCTTAGAAACCGTTGGCGTGCTGTTTCGTAGAAACCGGCGGCTTGTTGTTTCTTAGAAACCGTTGGCTTGTTGTTTTATAGAAACCGGCGTATCGTTGTTTTTTAGAAACCGGCGTATCGTTGTTTTTTAAAAACCGGCGGCTTGTTGTTTCTTAGAAACCGTTGGCTTGTTGTTTCTTAGAAACTGGCGGCTTGTTGTTTCTTAGAAACCGGCGGCTTGTTGTTTCTTAGAAACCGGCGTATCGTTGTTTCTTAGAAACCGTTGGTTTGTTGCTTCTTAGAAACCGGCAGTTTGTTGTTTCTTAGAAAACGGCGGCTTGTTGTTTCTTAGAAACCGGCGGCTTGTTGTTTCTTAGAAACCGGCGGCTTGTTGTTTCTTAGAAACCGGCATATCGTTGTTTCTTAGAAACCGGCATATTGTTGTTTCTTAGAAATCGTTGGCTTGTTGTTTCTTAGAAATCGTTGGCTTGTTGTTTCTAAGAAACCGTTGGCTTGTTGTTTCTTAGAAACCGTTGGCGTGTTGTTTCGTAGAAACCGTTGGCTTGTTGTTTCTTATAAACCGGCATATCGTTGTTTCTTAGAAACCGTTGGCTTGTTGTCTCTTAGAAACCGTCGGCTTGTTGTTTCTTAGAAACCGTTGGCTTGTTGTTTTATAGAAACCGGCGTATCGTTGTTTTTTAGAAACCGGCGTATCGTTGTTTTTTAAAAACCGGCGGCTTGTTGTTTCTTAGAAACCGTTGGCTTGTTGTTTCTTAGAAACTGGCGGCTTGTTGTTTCTTAGAAACCGGCGGCTTGTTGTTTCTTAGAAACCGGCGTATCGTTGTTTCTTAGAAACCGTTGATTTGTTGCTTCTTAGAAACCGGCAGTTTGTTGTTTCTTAGAAACCGGCGGCTTGTTGTTTCTTAGAAACCGGCGGCTTGTTGTTTCTTAGAAACCGGCGGCTTGTTGTTTTTTTGAAACCGGCATATCGTTGTTTCTTAGAAACCGGCATATTGTTGTTTCTTAGAAATCGTTGGCTTGTTGTTTCTTAGAAACCGTTGGCTTGTTGTTTCTTAGAAACCGTTGGCGTGTTGTTTCGTAGAAACCGTTGGCTTGTTGCTTCTTATAAACCGGCATATCGTTGTTTCTTAGAAACCGTTGGCTTGTTGTCTCTTAGAAACCGTCGGCTTGTTTGTTAGAAACCGGCGGCTCGTTGTTTCTTAGAAACCGGCGTATCGTTGTTTCTTAGAAACCGTCGGCTCGTTGTTTCTTAGAAACCGGCGTATCGTTGTTTCTTAGAAACCGTCGGCTCGTTGTTTCTTAGAAACCGGGGGCTTGTTGTTTCTTAGAAACCGGCGGCTTGTTGTTTCTTAGAAAAAGGCGGCTTGTTGTTTCTTAGAAACCGGCGTATCATTGTTTCTTAAAAACCGTTGGCTTGTTGTTTCTTAGAAACCGGCGTATCATTGTTTCTTAAAAACCGTTGGCTTGTTGTTTCTTAGAAACCGTTGACTTGTTATTTCTTAGAATCCAGCGGCTTATTGTTTCTTAGAAACCGGCGGCTTGTTGTTTCTTAGAAACTAGCGGCTTATTGTTTCTTAGAAACCGGCGGCTTGTTGTTTCTTAGAAACAGGCGGCTTGTTGTTTCTTAGAAACTGGCGGATTGTTGTTTCTTAGAAACCGGCGGCTTGTTGTTTTTTAGAAACCGGCAGCTTGGTGTTTCTCAGAAACCGGCAGCTTGGTGTTTCTTAGAAACCGGCAGCTTGTTGTTTCTTAGAAACCAGCGACTCATTGTTTCTTAGAAACCGGCGGATCGTTGTTTCTTACAAACCAGCGACTCATTGTTTCTTAGAAACCGGCGGATCGTTGTTTCTTAGAAACCGGCGGCTTGTTGTTTCTTAGAAACCGTTGGCCCGTTGTTTCTTAGAAACCGTTGGTTTGTTGTTTCTTAGAAACCGGCGGCTTGTTGTTTCTTAGAAACCGTTAGCCCGTTGTTTCTTAGAAACCGTTGGCTTGTTGTTTCTTAGAAACCGGAGGCTTGTTGTTTCTTAGAAACCGTTGGCTTGTTGTTTCTTAGAAACCGGCGTATCGTTGTTTCATATAAATGTTGGCTTGTTGTTTTTAGAAACCGGCGGCTTGTTGTTTCTTAGAAACCGGCATATCGTTGTTTCTTAGAAACCGTTGGCTTGTTGTTTCTTAGAAACCGTTGGCTTGTTGTTTTTTAGAAACCGTTGGCTTGTTGTTTCTTAGAAACCGTTGGCTTGTTGTTTCTTAGAAAGCGTTGGCTTGTTGTTTTTTAGAAACCGTTGGCTTGTTGTTTCTTAGAAACCGGCATATCGTTGTCCCTTAGAAACCGTTGGCTTACTGTTTCTTAAACTCCGTTGGCTTGTTGTTTCTAAGAAAACCGGCGTATCGTTGTTTTTTAGAAACCGTTGGCTTCTTGTTTCTCAGAAACCGGCATATCGTTGGTTCTTAGAAACCGTTAGCTTGTTGTTTCTTAGAAACCGTTAGCTTGTTGTTTCTTAGAAAGAAGCAGCTTGTTGTTTCTTAGAAACCGTTAGCTTGATGTTTCTTAGAAACCGGCGGCTTGTTGTTTCTTAGAAACCGGCGGCTTGTTGCTTCTTAGAAACAGGCGGCTTGTTGTTTCTTAGAAACCGACAGCTTGTTGTTTCTTAGGAACCGTTGGCTTGTTGTTTCTTAGAAACCGTTGGTTTGTTGTTTCTTAGAAACCGTTGGCTTGTTGTTTCTTAGAAACCGGCGTATCGTTGCTTCTTAGAAACCGGCGTATCGTTGTTTCATAGAAACCGTTGGCTTGATGTTTTTTAGAAACCGGCGGCTTGTTGTTTCTTAGAAACCGTCATATCGTTTTTTCTTAGAAACCGTTTGCTTGTTGTTTCTTAGAAACCGGCGTATCGTTGTTTCTTAGAAACCGTTGGCTTGTTGTTTCTCAGAAACCGTTGGCTTGTTGCTTCTTAGAAACCGGCGTATCGTTGTTTCTTAGAAACCGTCTTATCGTTGTTTCTAAGAAACCGTTGGCTTGTTGTTTCTTAGAAACCGTTGGCTAGTTGTTTCTTAGAAACCGTTAGTTTGTTGTTTCTTAGAAACCGGCTTATCGTTGTTTCTTAGAAACCGGCGGATCGTTGTTTCATATAAATGTTGGCTTGTTGTTTCTTAGAAACCGGCGGCTTGTTGTTTCTTAGAAACCGTTGGCCCGTTGTTTCTTAGAAACCGTTGGTTTGTTGTTTTTTAGAAACCGGCGGCTTGTTGTTTCTTAGAAACCGTTGGCCCGTTGTTTCTTAGAAACCGTTGGCTTGTTGTTTCTTAGAAACCGGAGGCTTGTTGTTTCTTAGAAACCGTTGGCTTGTTGTTTCTTAGAAACCGGCGTATCGTTGTTTCATATAAATGTTGGCTTGTTGTTTTTTAGAAACCGGCGGCTTGTTGTTTCTTAGAAACCGGCATATCGTTGTTTCTTAGAAACCGTTGGCTTGTTGTTTCTTAGAAACCGTTGGCTTGTTGTTTTTTAGAAACCGTTGGCTTGTTGTTTCTTAGAAACCGGCATATCGTTGTCTTTTAGAAACCGTTGGCTTGCTGTTTTTTAAACTCCGTTGGCTTGTTGTTTCTAAGAAAACCGGCGTATCGTTGTTTTTTAGAAACCGTTGGCTTCTTGTTTCTCAGAAACCGGCGTATCGTTGTTTCTTAGAAACCGGCATATCGTTGTTTCTTAGAAACCGTTAGCTTGTTGTTTCTTAGAAACCGTTAGCTTCTTGTTTCTTAGAAACTGGCGGCTTGTTGTTTCTTAGAAACCGGCGGCTTGTTGCTTCTTAGAAACCGGCGGCTTGTTGTTTCTTAGAAACCGACAGCTTGTTGTTTCTTAGGAACCGTTGGCTTGTTGTTTCTTAGAAACCGTTGGTTTGTTGTTTCTTAGAAACCGTTGGCTTGTTGTTTCTTAGAAACCGGAGTATCGTTGTTTCTTAGAAACCGGCGTATCGTTGTTTCATAGAAACTGTTGGCTTGATGTTTTTTAGAAACCGGCGGCTTGTTGTTTCTTAGAAACCGGCATATCGTTTTTTCTTAGAAACCGTTTGCTTGTTGTTTCTTAGAAACCGGCGTATCGTTGTTTCTTAGAAACCGGCTTATCGTTGTTTCTAAGAAACCGTTGGCTTGTTGTTTCTTAGGAACCGTTGGCTTGTTGTTTCTTAGAAACCGTTGGTTTGTTGTTTCTTAGAAACCGTTGGCTTGTTGTTTCTTAGAAACCGGAGTATCGTTGTTTCTTAGAAACCGGCGTATCGTTGTTTCATAGAAACTGTTGGCTTGATGTTTTTTAGAAACCGGCGGCTTGTTGTTTCTTAGAAACCGGCATATCGTTTTTTCTTAGAAACCGTTTGCTTGTTGTTTCTTAGAAACCGGCGTATCGTTGTTTCTTAGAAACCGGCTTATCGTTGTTTCTAAGAAACCGTTGGCTTGTTGTTTCTTAGAAACCGTTGGCTTGTTGTTTCTTAGAAACCGTTAGTTTGTTGTTTCTTAGAAACCGGCTTATCGTTGTTTCTTAGAAACCGGCGGCTTGTTGTTTCTTAGAAACCGTTAGCTTGTTGTTTCATAGAAACCAGCGGCTTGTTGTTTCCTAGAAACCGGCGGCTTGTTGTTTCTTGGAAACCGGCGGCTTGCTGTTTCTTAGAAACCGGCAGCTTGTTGTTTCTTAGAAACCGGCGGCTTGTTGTTTCTTAGAAACTGGCGGCTTGTGTTTTCTTAGAAACCGTTGGCTTGTTGTTTCTTAGGAACCGTTGGCTTGTTGTTTCTTAGAAACCGTTGGCTTGTTGTTTCTTAGAAACCGGCGTATCGTTGTTTCATAGAAACCGTTGGCTTGTTGTTTTTTAGAAACCGTTGGCTTGTTGTTTCTTAGAAACCGGCATATCGTTGTTTCTTAGAAACCGTTTGCTTGTTGTTTCTTAGAAACCGGCATATCGTTGTTTCTTAGAAACCGGCATATCGTTGTTCTTAGAAACCGTTGGCTTGTTGTTTCTTAGAAACCGGCATATCGTTGTTTCTTAGAAACCGGCATATCGTTGTTTCTTAGAAACCGTTGGCTTGCTGTTTCTTAAAAACCGTTGCTTGTTGTTTCTTAGAAACCGTTGGCTTGTTGTTTTTTAGAATCCGGCGTATCGTTGTTTCTTAGAAACCGGCATATCGTTGTTTCTTAGAAACCGTTGGCGTGTTGTTTCTTAGAAACCGGCGTATCGTTGTTTCTTAGAAACCGTTGGCTTGTTGTTTCTTAGAAACCGTTGGTTTGTTGTTTCTTAGAAACCGTTGGCTTGTTGTTTCTTAGAAACCGTTGGCTTGTTGTTTCTTAGAATCCGGCGTATCGTTGTTTCTTAGAAACCGGCATATCGTTGTTTCTTAGAAACCGTTGGCGTGTTGTTTCTTAGAAACCGGCGTATCGTTGTTTCTTAGAAACCGTTGGCTTGTTGTTTCTTAGAAACCGTTGGCGTGTTGTTTCTTAGAAACCGGCGTATCGTTGTTTCTTAGAAACCGTTGGCTTGTTGTTTCTTAGAAACCGTTGGCGTGTTGTTTCTTAGAAACCGGCGTATCGTTGTTTCTTAGAAACCGGCGTATCGTTGTTTCTTAGAAACTGGCGGCTTGTTGTTTCTTAGAAACCGGCGGCTTGTTGTTTCTTAGAAACCGGCGTATCGTTGTTTCTTAGAAACCGTTGGTTTGTTGTTTCTTAGAAACCGGCAGTTTGTTGCTTCTTAGAAACCGGCGGCTTGTTGTTTCTTAAAAACCGACAGCTTGTTGTTTCTTAGGAACCGTTGGCTTGTTGTTTCTTAGAAACCGTTGGTTTGTTGTTTCTTAGAAACCGTTGGCTTGTTGTTTCTTAGAAACCGGAGTATCGTTGTTTCTTAGAAACCGGCGTATCGTTGTTTCATAGAAACTGTTGGCTTGATGTTTTTTAGAAACCGGCGGCTTGTTGTTTCTTAGAAACCGGCATATCGTTTTTTCTTAGAAACCGTTTGCTTGTTGTTTCTTAGAAACCGGCGTATCGTTGTTTCTTAGAAACCGGCTTATCGTTGTTTCTAAGAAACCGTTGGCTTGTTGTTTCTTAGAAACCGTTGGCTTGTTGTTTCTTAGAAACCGTTAGTTTGTTGTTTCTTAGAAACCGGCTTATCGTTGTTTCTTAGAAACCGGCGGCTTGTTGTTTCTTAGAAACCGTTAGCTTGTTGTTTCATAGAAACCAGCGGCTTGTTGTTTCCTAGAAACCGGCGGCTTGTTGTTTCTTGGAAACCGGCGGCTTGCTGTTTCTTAGAAACCGGCAGCTTGTTGTTTCTTAGAAACCGGCGGCTTGTTGTTTCTTAGAAACCGGCGGCTTGTGTTTTCTTAGAAACCGTTGGCTTGTTGTTTCTTAGGAACCGTTGGCTTGTTGTTTCTTAGAAACCGTTGGCTTGTTGTTTCTTAGAAACCGGCGTATCGTTGTTTCATAGAAACCGTTGGCTTGTTGTTTTTTAGAAAACCGTTGGCTTGTTGTTTCTTAGAAACCGGCATATCGTTGTTTCTTAGAAACCGTTTGCTTGTTGTTTCTTAGAAACCGGCATATCGTTGTTTCTTAGAAACCGGCATATCGTTGTTCTTAGAAACCGTTGGCTTGTTGTTTCTTAGAAACCGGCATATCGTTGTTTCTTAGAAACCGGCATATCGTTGTTTCTTAGAAACCGTTGGCTTGCTGTTTCTTAAAAACCGTTGCTTGTTGTTTCTTAGAAACCGTTGGCTTGTTGTTTCTTAGAATCCGTTGGCTTGTTGTTTCTTAGAATCCGGCGTATCGTTGTTTCTTAGAAACCGGCATATCGTTGTTTCTTAGAAACCGTTGGCGTGTTGTTTCTTAGAAACCGGCGTATCTTTGTTTCTTAGAAACCGTTGGCTTGTTGTTTCTTAGAAACCGTTGGCGTGTTGTTTCTTAGAAACCGGCGTATCGTTGTTTCTTAGAAACCGTTGGCGTGTTGTTTCTTAGAAACCGGCGTATCGTTGTTTCTTAGAAACCGTTGGCTTGTTGTTTCTTAGAAACCGTTGGCGTGTTGTTTCTTAGAAACCGGCGTATCGTTGTTTCTTAGAAACCGGCGTATCGTTGTTTCTTAGAAACTGGCGGCTTGTTGTTTCTTAGAAACCGGCGGCTTGTTGTTTCTTAGAAACCGGCGTATCGTTGTTTCTTAGAAACCGTTGGTTTGTTGTTTCTTAGAAACCGGCAGTTTGTTGCTTCTTAGAAACCGGCGGCTTGTTGTTTCTTAAAAACCGACAGCTTGTTGTTTCTTAGGAACCGTTGGCTTGTTGTTTCTTAGAAACCGTTGGTTTGTTGTTTCTTAGAAACCGTTGGCTTGTTGTTTCTTAGAAACCGGAGTATCGTTGTTTCTTAGAAACCGGCGTATCGTTGTTTCATAGAAACTGTTGGCTTGATGTTTTTTAGAAACCGGCGGCTTGTTGTTTCTTAGAAACCGGCATATCGTTTTTTCTTAGAAACCGTTTGCTTGTTGTTTCTTAGAAACCGGCGTATCGTTTTTTCTTAGAAACCGTTTGCTTGTTGTTTCTTAGAAACCGGCGTATCGTTGTTTCTTAGAAACCGGCTTATCGTTGTTTCTAAGAAACCGTTGGCTTGTTGTTTCTTAGAAACCGTTGGCTTGTTGTTTCTTAGAAACCGTTAGTTTGTTGTTTCTTAGAAACCGGCTTATCGTTGTTTCTTAGAAACCGGCGGCTTGTTGTTTCTTAGAAACCGTTAGCTTGTTGTTTCATAGAAACCAGCGGCTTGTTGTTTCCTAGAAACCGGCGGCTTGTTGTTTCTTGGAAACCGGCGGCTTGCTGTTTCTTAGAAACCGGCAGCTTGTTGTTTCTTAGAAACCGGCGGCTTGTTGTTTCTTAGAAACCGGCGGCTTGTGTTTTCTTAGAAACCGTTGGCTTGTTGTTTCTTAGGAACCGTTGGCTTGTTGTTTCTTAGAAACCGTTGGCTTGTTGTTTCTTAGAAACCGGCGTATCGTTGTTTCATAGAAACCGTTGGCTTGTTGTTTTTTAGAAACCGTTGGCTTGTTGTTTCTTAGAAACCGGCATATCGTTGTTTCTTAGAAACCGTTTGCTTGTTGTTTCTTAGAAACCGGCATATCGTTGTTTCTTAGAAACCGGCATATCGTTGTTCTTAGAAACCGTTGGCTTGTTGTTTCTTAGAAACCGGCATATCGTTGTTTCTTAGAAACCGGCATATCGTTGTTTCTTAGAAACCGTTGGCTTGCTGTTTCTTAAAAACCGTTGCTTGTTGTTTCTTAGAAACCGTTGGCTTGTTGTTTCTTAGAATCCGGCGTATCGTTGTTTCTTAGAAACCGGCATATCGTTGTTTCTTAGAAACCGTTGGCGTGTTGTTTCTTAGAAACCGGCGTATCGTTGTTTCTTAGAAACCGTTGGCTTGTTGTTTCTTAGAAACCGTTGGCGTGTTGTTTCTTAGAAACCGGCGTATCGTTGTTTCTTAGAAACCGGCGTATCGTTGTTTCTTAGAAACTGGCGGCTTGTTGTTTCTTAGAAACCGGCGGCTTGTTGTTTCTTAGAAACCGGCGTATCGTTGTTTCTTAGAAACCGTTGGTTTGTTGCTTCTTAGAAACCGGCAGTTTGTTGTTTCTTAGAAAACGGCGGCTTGTTGTTTCTTAGAGACCGGCGGCTTGTTGTTTCTTAGAAACCGGCGGCTTGTTGTTTCTTAGAAACCGGCATATCGTTGTTTCTTAGAAACCGGCATATTGTTGTTTCTTAGAAATCGTTGGCTTGTTGTTTCTTAGAAATCGTTGGCTTGTTGTTTCTAAGAAACCGTTGGCTTGTTGTTTCTTAGAAACCGTTGGCGTGTTGTTTCGTAGAAACCGTTGGCTTGTTGTTTCTTATAAACCGGCATATCGTTGTTTCTTAGAAACCGTTGGCTTGTTGTCTCTTAGAAACCGTCGGCTTGTTGTTTCTTAGAAACCGTTGGCTTGTTGTTTTATAGAAACCGGCGTATCGTTGTTTTTTAGAAACCGGCGAATCGTTGTTTTTTAAAAACCGGCGGCTTGTTGTTTCTTAGAAACCGTTGGCTTGTTGTTTCTTAGAAACTGGCGGCTTGTTGTTTCTTAGAAACCGGCGGCTTGTTGTTTCTTAGAAACCGGCGTATCGTTGTTTCTTAGAAACCGTTGGTTTGTTGCTTCTTAGAAACCGGCAGTTTGTTGTTTCTTAGAAACCGGCGGCTTGTTGTTTCTTAGAAACCGGCGGCTTGTTGTTTCTTAGAAACCGGCGGCTTGTTGTTTTTAGAAACCGGAATATCGTTGTTTCTTAGAAACCGGCATATTGTTGTTTCTTAGAAATCGTTGGCTTGTTGTTTCTTAGAAATCGTTGGCTTGTTGTTTCTAAGAAACCGTTGGCTTGTTGTTTCTTAGAAACCGTTGGCGTGTTGTTTCGTAGAAACCGTTGGCTTGTTGTTTCTTATAAACCGGCATATCGTTGTTTCTTAGAAACCGTTGGCTTGTTGTCTCTTAGAAACCGTCGGCTTGTTGTCTCTTAGAAACCGTCGGCTTGTTTGTTAGAAACCGGCGGCTCGTTGTTTCTTAGAAACAGGCGTATCGTTGTTTCTTAGAAACCGTCGGTTCGTTGTTTCTTAGAAACCGGCGTATCGTTGTTTCTTAGAAACCGTCGGCTCGTTGTTTCTTAGAAACCGGGGGCTTGTTGTTTCTTAGAAACCGGCGGCTTGTTGTTTCTTAGAAAAAGGCGGCTTGTTGTTTCTTAGAAACCGGCGTATCATTGTTTCTTAGAAACCGGCGTATCATTGTTTCTTAAAAACCGTTGGCTTGTTGTTTCTTAGAAACCGGCGTATCATTGTTTCTTAGAAACCGGCGTATCATTGTTTCTTAAAAACCGTTGGCTTGTTGTTTCTTAGAAACCGTTGACTTGTTATTTCTTAGAATCCAGCGGCTTATTGTTTCTTAGAAACCGGCGGCTTGTTGTTTCTTAGAAACTAGCGGCTTATTGTTTCTTAGAAACCGGCGGCTTGTTGTTTCTTAGAAACAGGCGGCTTGTTGTTTCTTAGAAACTGGCGAATTGTTGTTTCTTAGAAACCGGCGGCTTGTTGTTTTTTAGAAACCGGCAGCTTGGTGTTTCTCAGAAACCGGCAGCTTGGTGTTTCTTAGAAACCCGCAGCTTGTTGTTTCTTAGAAACCAGCGGCTTATTGTTTCTTAGAAACCGTTGGCTTGTTGTTTCTTACAAACCAGCGACTCATTGTTTCTTAGAAACCGGCGGATCGTTGTTTCTTAGAAACCGGCGGCTTGTTGTTTCTTAGAAACCGTTGGCCCGTTGTTTCTTAGAAACCGTTGGTTTGTTGTTTCTTAGAAACCGGCGGCTTGTTGTTTCTTAGAAACCGTTGGCCCGTTGTTTCTTAGAAACCGTTGGCTTGTTGTTTCTTAGAAACCGGAGGCTTGTTGTTTCTTAGAAACCGTTGGCTTGTTGTTTCTTAGAAACCGGCGTATCGTTGTTTCATATAAATGTTGGCTTGTTGTTTTTTAGAAATTGGCGGCTTGTTGTTTCTTAGAAACCGGCATATCGTTGTTTCTTAGAAACCGTTGGCTTGTTGTTTCTTAGAAACCGTTGGCTTGTTGTTTTTTAGAAACCGTTGGCTTGTTGTTTCTTAGAAACCGTTGGCTTGTTGTTTCTTAGAAACCGTTGGCTTGTTGTTTTTTTAGAAACCGTTGGCTTGTTGTTTCTTAGAAACCGGCATATCGTTGTCCCTTAGAAACCGTTGGCTTGCTGTTTCTTAAACTCCGTTGGCTTGTTGTTTCTAAGAAAACCGGCGTATCGTTGTTTTTTAGAAACCGTTGGCTTCTTGTTTCTCAGAAACCGGCGTATCGTTGTTTCTTAGAAACCGGCATATCGTTGGTTCTTAGAAACCGTTAGCTTGTTGTTTCTTAGAAACCTTTAGCTTGTTGTTTCTTAGAAAGAAGCAGCTTGTTGTTTCTTAGAAACCGTTAGCTTGTTGTTTCTTAGAAACCGGCGGCTTGTTGTTTCTTAGAAACCGGCGGCTTGTTGCTTCTTAGAAACCGGCGGCTTGTTGTTTCTTAGAAACCGACAGCTTGTTGTTTCTTAGGAACCGTTGGCTTGTTGTTTCTTAGAAACCGTTGGTTTGTTGTTTCTTAGAAACCGTTGGCTTGTTGTTTCTTAGAAACCGGCGTATCGTTGTTTCTTAGAAACCGGCGTATCGTTGTTTCATAGAAACCGTTGGCTTGATGTTTTTTAGAAACCGGCGGCTTGTTGTTTCTTAGAAACCGGCATATCGTTTTTTCTTAGAAACCGGCTTATCGTTTTTTCTAAGAAACCGTTGGCTTGTTGTTTCTTAGAAACCGTTGGCTAGTTGTTTCTTAGAAACCGTTAGTTTGTTGTTTCTTAGAAACCGGCTTATCGTTGTCTCTTAGAAACCAGCGGATTGTTGTTTCTTAGAAACCGGCAGCTTGTTGTTTCTTAGAAACCGTTGGCCCGTTGTTTCTTAGAAACCGTTGGTTTGTTGTTTTTTAGAAACCGGCGGCTTGTTGTTTCTTAGAAACCGTTGGCCCGTTGTTTCTTAGAAACCGTTGGCTTGTTGTTTCTTAGAAACCGGAGGCTTGTTGTTTCTTAGAAACCGTTGGCTTGTTGTTTCTTAGAAACCGGCGTATCGTTTGTTTCATATAAATGTTGGCTTGTTGTTTTTTAGAAACCGGCGGCTTGTTGTTTCTTAGAAACCGGCATATCGTTGTTTCTTAGAAACCGTTGGCTTGTTGTTTCTTAAAAACCGTTGGCTTGTTGTTTCTTAGAAACCGTTGGCTTGTTGTTTTTTAGAAACCGTTGGCTTGTTGTTTCTTAGAAACCGGCATATCGTTGTCTTTTAGAAACCGTTGGCTTGCTGTTTTTAAACTCCGTTGGCTTGTTGTTTCTAAGAAAACCGGCGTATCGTTGTTTTTTAGAAACCGTTGGCTTCTTGTTTCTCAGGAACCGGCGTATCGTTGTTTCTTAGAAACCGGCACATCGTTGGTTCTTAGAAACCGTTAGCTTGTTGTTTCTTAGAAAGAATCAGCTTGTTGTTTCTTAGAAACCGTTAGCTTGTTGTTTCTTAGAAACCGGCGGCTTGTTGTTTCTTAGAAACCGGCGGCTTGTTGCTTCTTAGAACCGGCGGCTTGTTGTTTCTTAGAAACCGACAGCTTGTTGTTTCTTAGGAACCGTTGGCTTGTTGTTTCTTAGAAACCGTTGGTTTGTTGTTTCTTAGAAACCGTTGGCTTGTTGTTTCGTAGAAACCGGCGTATCGTTGTTTCTTAGAAACCGGCGTATCGTTGTTTCATAGAAACCGTTGGCTTGATGTTTTTTAGAAACCGGCGGCTTGTTGTTTCTTAGAAACCGGCATATCGTTTTTTCTCAGAAACCGTTTGCTTGTTGTTTCTTAGAAACCGGCGTATCGTTGTTTCTTAGAAACCGGCTTATCGTTGTTTCTAAGAAACCGTTAGCTTGTTGTTTCTTAGAAACCGTTGGCTAGTTGTTTCTTAGAAACCGTTAGTTTGTTGTTTCTTAGAAACCGGCTTATCGTTGTTTCTTAGAAACCGGCGGATCGTTGTTTCTTAGAAACCGGCGGCTTGTTGTTTCTTAGAAACCGTTGGCCCGTTGTTTCTTAGAAACCGTTGGTTTGTTGTTTTTTAGAAACCGGCGGCTTGTTGTTTCTTAGAAACCGTTGGCCCGTTGTTTCTTTGAAACCGTTGGCTTGTTGTTTCTTAGAAACCGGAGGCTTGTTGTTTCTTAGAAACCGTTGGCTTGTTGTTTCTTAGAAACCGGCGTATCGTTGTTTCATATAAATGTTGGCTTGTTGTTTTTTAGAAACCGGCGGCTTGTTGTTTCTTAGAAACCGGCATATCGTTGTTTCTTAGAAACCGTTGGCTTGTTGTTTGTTAGAAACCGTTGGCTTGCTGTTTCTTAGAAACCGTTGGCTTGTTGTTTTTTAGAAACCGTTGGCTTGTTGTTTCTTAGAAACCGGCATATCGTTGTCTTTTAGAAACCGTTGGCTTGCTGTTTTTTAAACTCCGTTGGCTTGTTGTTTCTAAGAAAACCGGCGTATCGTTGTTTTTTAGAAACCGTTGGCTTCTTGTTTCTCAGGAACCGGCGTATCGTTGTTTCTTAGAAACCGTTAGCTTGTTGTTTCTTAGAAACCGTTAGCTTGTTGTTTCTTAGAACCGGCGGCTTGTTGTTTCTTAGAAACCGGCGGCTTGTTGCTTCTTAGAAACCGGCGGCTTGTTGTTTCTTAGAAACCGACAGCTTGTTGTTTCTTAGGAACCGTTGGCTTGTTGTTTCTTAGAAACCGTTGGTTTGTTGTTTCTTAGAAACCGTTGGCTTGTTGTTTCTTAGAAACCGGAGTATCGTTTGTTTCTTAGAAACCGGCGTATCGTTGTTTCATAGAAACTGTTGGCTTGATGTTTTTTAGAAACCGGCGGCTTGTTGTTTCTTAGAAACCGGCATATCGTTTTTTCTTAGAAACCGTTTGCTTGTTGTTTCTTAGAAACCGTTGGCTTGCTGTTTCTCAGAAACCGTTGGCTTGTTGTTTCTTAGAAACCGGCGTATCGTTGTTTCTTAGAAACCGGCTTATCGTTGTTTCTAAGAAACCGTTGGCTTGTTGTTTCTTAGAAACCGTTGGCTTGTTGTTTCTTAGAAACCGTTAGTTTGTTGTTTCTTAGAAACCGGCTTATCGTTGTTTCTTAGAAACCGGCGGCTTGTTGTTTCTTAGAAACCGTTAGCTTGTTGTTTCATAGAAACCAGCGGCTTGTTGTTTCGTAGAAACCGGCGGCTTGTTGTTTCTTGGAAACCGGCGGCTTGCTGTTTCTTAGAAACCGGCAGCTTGTTGTTTCTTAGAAACCGGCGGCTTGTTGTTTCTTAGAAAACCGGCGGCTTGTGTTTTCTTAGAAACCGTTGGCTTGTTGTTTCTTAGGAACCGTTGGCTTGTTGTTTCTTAGAAACCGTTGGCTTGTTGTTTCTTAGAAACCGGCCGTATCGTTGTTTCATAGAAACCGTTGGCTTGTTGTTTTTTAGAAACCGTTGGCTTGTTGTTTCTTAGAAACCGGCATATCGTTGTTTCTTAGAAACCCGGCATATCGTTGTTCTTAGAAACCGTTGGCTTGTTGTTTCTTAGAAACCGGCATATCGTTGTTTCTTAGAAACCGGCATATCGTTGTTTCTTAGAAACCGTTGGCTTGCTGTTTCTTAAAACCGTTGCTTGTTGTTTCTTAGAAACCGTTGGCTTGTTGTTTCTTAGAATTCGGCGTATCGTTGTTTCTTAGAAACCGGCATATCGTTGTTTCTTAGAAACCGTTGGCGTGTTGTTTCTTAGAAACCGGCGTATCGTTGTTTCTTAGAAACCGTTGGCTTGTTGTTTTCTTAGAAACCGTTGGCGTGTTGTTTCTTAGAAACCGGCGTATCGTTGTTTCTTAGAAACCGGCGTATTGTTGTTTCTCAGAAACCGTTGGCTTGTTGTTTCTTAGAAACCGTTGGCTTGTTGTTTCTTAGAAACCGTTGGCTTTTTGTTTCTTAGAAACCGGCGGCTTAATGTTTCTTAGAAACCAGCGGCTTATTGTTTCTTAGAAACCGGGGGCTTGTTGTTTCTGAGAAACCGGCATATCGTTGTTTCTTAGAAACCGTTGGCTTGTTGTTTCTTAGAAACCGTTGGCTTGTTGTTTTTTAGAAACCGTTGGCTTGTGTTTCTTAGAAACCGGCATATCGTTGTTTCTTAGAACCGTTGGCTTGCTGTTTCTTAAAATCCGTTGGCTTGTTGTTTCTAAGAAAACCGGCGTATCGTTGTTTTTTAGAAACCGTTGGCTTCTTGTTTCTCAGAAACCGGCGTATCGTTGTTTCTTAGGAATCGGCATATCGTTGTTTCTTAGAAACCGTTGGCTTGTTGTTTCTTAGAAACCGGCGTATCGTTGTTTCTTAGAAACCGGCTTATCGTTGTTTCTTAGAAACCGCTGGCTCGTTGTTTCTTAGAAACCGTTAGCTTGTTGTTTCTTAGAAACCGTTAGCTTGTTGTTTCTTAGAAACCGGCGGCTTGTTGTTTTTTAGAAACCGGCGGCTTGTTGTTTCTTAGAAACCGGCGTATCGTTGTTTTTTAGAAACCGTTGGCTTCTTGTTTCTCAGAAACCAGCGTATCGTTGTTTCTTAGAAACCGGCATATCGTTGTTTCTTAGAAACCGTTAGCTTGTTGTTTTTTAGAAACCGTTAGCTTGTTGTTTCTTAGAAAGAAGCAGCTTGTTGTTCTTAGAAACCGGCGGCTTGTTGTTTCTTAGAAACCGGCGGCTTGTTGTTTCTTAGAAACCGGCGGCTTGTTGTTTCTTAGAAACCGATAGCTTGTTGTTCTTAGGAACCGTTGGCATGTTGTTTCTTAGAAACCGTTGGCTTGTTGTTCTCTTAGAAACCGGCGTATCGTTGTTTTCTTAGAAACCGGCGTATCGTTGTTTCATAGAAACCGTTGGCTTGATGTTTTTTAGAAACCGGCGGCTTGTTGTTTCTTAGAAACCGGCATCTCGTTTTTTCTTAGAAACCGTTTTGCTTGTTGTTTCTTAGAAACTGGCGTATCGTTGTTTCTTAGAAACCGTTGGCTTGTTGTTTTCTCAGAAAACCGTTGGCTTGTTGTTTCTTAGAAACCGGCGTATCGTTTGTTTCTTAGAAACCGGCTTATCGTTGTTTCTAAGAAAGCGTGGCTTGTTTGTTTCTTAGAAACCGTTGGCTTGTTGTTTCTTAGAAACCGTTAGTTTTGTTGTTTCTTAGAAACCGGCGGCTTGTTGTTTCTTAGAAACCGTTAGCTGTTGTTTCTTAGAAACCAGCGGCTGTTGTCTCCTAGAAACCGGCGGCTTGTTGTTTCTTGGAAACCGGCGGCTTGCTGTTTTCTTAGAAACCGGCGGCTTGCTGTTTCTTAGAAACCGTTGGGCTTGTTGTTTCTTAAAACCCGGCGTATCGTTGTTTCATAGAAACCGGTGGCTTGTTGTTTTTTAGAAACCGTTGGCTTGTTGTTTCTTAGAAACCGGCATATCGTGTTTCTTAGAAGAACCGTTTGCTTGTTGTTTCTTAGAAACCGGCATATCGTTGTTTCTTAGAACCGGCATATCTCGTTGTTCTTAGAAACCGTTGGCTTGTGTTTCTTAGAAACCGGCATATCGTTGTTTTCTTAGAAACCGTTGGCTTGCTGTTTCGTAACAATCGTTGCTTGTTGTTTCTTAGAAACCGGCGTATCGTTTGTTTTTTTAGAAACCGGCATATCGTTGTTTCTTAGAAACCGTTGGCGTGTTGTTTCTTATAAACCGGCGTATCGTTGTTTCTTAGAAACCGTTGGCTTTGTTGTTTCTTAGAAACCGGCGTATCGTTGTTTCTTAGAAACCGGCGTATCGTTGTTTTTCTTAGAAACCGGCGTATTGTTGTTTCTTAGAAACCGTTGGCTTGTTGTTTTCTTAGAAACCGTTGTGCTTGTTGTTTCTTATAAACCAGCGGCTTTTTGTTTCTTAGAAACCAGCGGCTTTTGTTTCTTAGAAACCAGCGGCTGTATTGTTTCTTAGAAACCGGCGGCTTGTTGTTTCTAAGAAACCGCATATCGTTGTTTCTTAGAACCGTTGGCTTGTTGTTTCTTAAAAACCGTTGGCTTGATGTTTTTTAGAAACTCGTTGGCTTGATGTTTTTTAGAAACCGTTGGCGTTGTTGTTTCTTAGAAAACCGGCGGCTTGTTGGGTTTCTTAGAAAAACCGGCCGGCTTGGTTGTTTTCTTAGAAACCGGCGGCTTGTTGTTTCTTAGAAACCGGCGGCTTGTTGTTTCTAAGAAACCGGCATATCGTTGTTTCTCTAGCAACCGTTGGCTTGTTGTTTCTTAGAAACCGGTTGGCTTGATGTTTTTTAGGAACCGT